>CAWVNZ010002163.1:0-162937 GCA_963930735.1 Dioctria linearis
AATCCGCCAGGGATTGCCTTTTCTATAGTAAATTTTTCAAAATTTAATTTTATACTTTCGCAAATTTTAAATCCACCAGGGATTGCCTTTTCTATAGTAAATTTTTCACAAATTATTTTTCTACTGTCGCAAATTTTAAATACGCCAGGGATTGCCTTTTCTATAGTAAATTTTTCAAAATTTAATTTTATACTTTCGCAAATTTTAAATACGCCAGGGCTTGTCTTTTCTATAGTAAATTTTTCACAAATTAATTTTTTACTGTCGCAAATTTAAAATACGCCAGGGATTGCGTTTTCTACAGTAAATTTTGCAAAAAATAATTTTTTACTGTCGCAAATTTTAATTGCGCCAGGGATTGCCTTTTCTATAGTAAATTTTGCAAAAAATAATTTTTTACTGTCGCAAATTTTAATTGCGCCAGGGATTGGCTTTTCTATAGTAAATTTTTCAAAAAATAATTTTTTACTGTCGCAAATTTTAATTACGCCAGGGATTGCCTTTTCTACAGTAAATTTTTCAAAAAATAATTTTTTACTGTCGCAAATTTTAATTACGCCAGGGATTGCCTTTTCTACAGCAAATTTTTCAAAAAATAATTTTCTACTGTCGCAAATTTTAATTGCGCCGTTGATTGCCTTTTCTACAGTAAATTTTTCAAAAAATAATTTTTTACTTTCGCAAATTTTAAATACGCCAGGGATTGCCTTTTCTATAGTAAATTTTTCAAAAACTAATTTTTTACTGTCGCAAATTTTAATTACGCCAGGGAATGCCTTTTCTACAGTAAATTTTTCCAAAAATTAATTTTTTACTGTCGCAAATTTTAAATACGCCAGGGATTGCCTTTTCTATAGTAAATTTTTCAAAAAATTATTTTTTACTGTCGCCAATTTTAATTGCGCCAGGAATTGCTTTTTTCTACAGTAAATTTTTCAAAATTTAATTTTATACTGTCGCAAATTTTAATTACGCCAGGGATTGCCTTTTCTATAGTAAATTTTTCAAAAAATTATTTTATACTTTCGCAAATTTTAATTGCGCCAGGGATTGCCTTTTCTATAGTAAATTTTTCAAAAATTAATTTTTTACTGTCGAAAATTTTAATTACGCCAGGGATTGCCTTTTCTATAGTAAATTTTTCAAAAAATTGTTTTCTACTGTCGCAAATTTTAATTGCGCCAGGGATTGCCTTTTCTACAGTAAATTTTGCAAAAAATAATTTTTTATTGTCGCAAATTTTAATTGCGCCAGGGATTGCCTTTTCTATAGTAAATTTTTCAAAAATTAATTTTTACTGTCGAAAATTTTAATTACGCCAGGGCTTGTCTTTTCTATAGTAAATTTTTCACAAATTAATTTTTTGCTGTCGCAAATTTAAAATACGCCAGGGATTGCCTTTTCTACAGTAAATTTTGCAAAAAATAATTTTTTACTGTCGCAAATTTTAATTGCGCCAGGGATTGCCTTTTCTATAGTAAATTTTGCAAAAAATAATTTTTTACTGTCGCAAATTTTAATTGCGCCAGGGTTGCCTTTTCTATAGTAAATTTTTCAAAAATTAATTTTTTACTGTCGAAAATTTTAATTACGCCAGGGATTGCCTTTTCTATAGTAAATTTTTCAAAAAATTGTTTTCTACTGTCGCAAATTTTAATTGCGCCAGGGATTGCCTTTTCTATAGTAAATTTTTCAAAAATTAATTTTTTTACTGCCGCAAATTTTAAATACGCCAGGGATTGCCTTTTCTATAGTAAATTTTTCAAAAATTAATTTTTTACTGTCGCAAATTTTAAATACGCCAGGGATTGCCTTTTCTATAGTAAATTTTTCAAAAAATTATTTTCTACTGTCGCAAATTTTAATTGCGAAAGGGATTGCCTTTTCTACAGTAAATTTTTCAAAAAATAATTTTCTACTGTCGCAAATTTTATTTCCGCCAGGGATTGCCTTTTCTACAGTAAATTTTTCAAAAAATAATTTTTTACTGTCGCAAATTTTAAATACGCCAGGGATTGCCTTTTCTATAGTAAATTTTTCAAAAATTAATTTTTTACTGTCGCAAATTTTAAATCCGCCAGGGATTGCCTTTTCTATAGTAAATTTTTCAAAATTTAATTTTATACTGTCGCAAATTTTAAATCCACCAGGGATTGCCTTTTCTATAGTAAATTTTTCACAAATTATTTTTCTACTGTCGCAAATTTTAAATACGCCAGGGATTGCCTTTTCTATAGTAAATTTTTCAAAATTTAATTTTATACTTTCGCAAATTTTAATTGCGCCAGGGATTGCCTTTTCTATAGTAAATTTTTCAAAAATTAATTTTTTACTGTCGAAAATTTTAATTACGCCAGGGATTGCCTTTTCTATAGTAAATTTTTCAAAAAATTGTTTTCTACTGTCGCAAATTTTAATTGCGTCAGGGATTGCGTTTTCTACAGTAAATTTTGCAAAAAATAATTTTTTATTGTCGCAAATTTTAATTGCGCCAGGGATTGCCTTTTCTATAGTAAATTTTTCAAAAATTAATTTTTACTGTCGAAAATTTTAATTACTCCAGGGCTTGTCTTTTCTATAGTAAATTTTTCACAAATTAATTTTTTACTGTCGCAAATTTAAAATACGCCAGGGATTGCTTTTCTACAGTAAATTTTGCAAAAAATAATTTTTTACTGTCGCAAATTTTAATTGCGCCAGGGATTGCCTTTTCTATAGTAAATTTTGCAAAAAATAATTTTTTACTGTCGCAAATTTTAATTGCGCCAGGGTTGCCTTTTCTATAGTAAATTTTTCAAAAATTAATTTTTTACTGTCGAAAATTTTAATTACGCCAGGGATTGCCTTTTCTATAGTAAATTTTTCAAAAAATAATTTTTTACTGTCGCAAATTTTAATTACGCCAGGGATTGCCTTTCTACAGTAAATTTTTCAAAAAATAATTTTCTACTGTCGCAAATTTTAATTGCGCCGGGGATTGCCTTTTCTACAGTAAATTTTTCAAAAAATAATTTTTTACTTTCGCAAATTTTAAATACGCCAGGGATTGCCTTTTCTATAGTAAATTATTCAAAAAATAATTTTCTACTGTCGCAAATTTTAATTGCCCCAGGAATTGCCTTTTCTACAGTAAATATTTCAAAATTTAATTTTATACTGTCGCAAATTTTAATTACGCCAGGGATTGCCTTTTCTATAGTAAATTTTTCACAAATTAATTTTTTACTGTCGCAAATTTTAAATCCGCCACGGATTGCCTTTTCAATAGTAAATTTTTCAAAAAATAATTTTCTACTGTCGCAAATTTTAATTGCGCCAGGGATTGCCTTTTCTACAGTAAATTTTGCAAAAAATAATTTTTTATTGTCCCAAATTTTAATTACGCCAGGGATTACCTTTTCTATAGTAAATTTTTCAAAAATTACTTTTTTTACTGTCCCAAATTTTAATTACGCCAGGGATTGCCTTTCCTATAGTAAATTTTTCAAAAAATAATTTTTACTGTCGCAAATTTTAATTACGCCAAGGATTGCCTTTTCTACAGTAAATTTTTCAAAAAATAATTTTCTATTGTCGCAAATTTTAATTGCGCCGGGGATTGCCTTTTCTACAGTAAATTTTTCAAAAAATAATTTTTTACTTTCGCAAATTTTAAATACGCCAGGGATTGCCTTTACTATAGTAAATTTTTCAAAAACTAATTTTTTACTGTCGCAAATTTTAATTACGCCAGGGATTGCCTTTTTCTACAGTAAATTTTTCAAAAATTAATTTTTTGCTGTCGCAAATTTTAAATACGCCAGGGATTGCCTTTTCTAAAGTAAATTTTTCAAAAAATAATTTTTTACTGTCGCAAATTTTAATTGCGCCAGGGATTGCCTTTTCTACAGTAAATTTTTCAAAATTTAATTTTATACTGTCGAAAATTTTAATTGCGCCAGGGATTGCCTTTTCTATAGTAAATTATTCAAAAAATAAATATTTTTTACTGTCGCAATTTTTAAATCCGCCAGGGATTGCCTTTTCTATAGTAAATTTTTCACAAATTAATTTTCTACTGTCGCAAATTTTAATTGCGCCAGGGATTGCCTTTTCTACAGTAAATTTTTCAAAATTTAATTTTATACTGTCGCATATTTTAATAACGCCAGGGATTGCCTTTTCTATATTAAATTTTTCACAAATTAATTTTTTACTGTCGCAAATTTTAAATCCGCCAGGGATTGCCTTTTCTATAGTAAATTATTCAAAAAATAATTTTCTGCTGTCGCAAATTTTAATTGCGCCAGGGATTGCCTTTTCTATAGTAAATTTTTCACAAATTAATTTTTTACTGTCGCAAATTTTAATTGCGTCAGGGATTGCCTTTTCTATAGTAAATATTTCAAAACTAATTTTTACTGTCGCAAATTTTAATTAAGCCAGGGACTGCCTTTTCTATAGTAAATTTTTCAAAAATTAATTTTTTACTGTCGCAAATTTTAATTACGCCAGGGATTGCCTTTCCTATAGTAAATTTTTCAAAAAATAATTTTTTACTGTCGCAAATTTTAATTGCTCCAGGGATTGCCTTTTCTATAGAAAATATTTCACAAATTAATTTTTTACTGTCGCAAATTTTAAATCCGCCAGGGATTGCCTTTTCTATAGTAAATTATTTAAAAAAATAAATTTCTACTGTCGCAAATTTTAATTGCGCCAGGGATTGCCTTCCTACAGTAAATTTTTCAAAATTTAATTTTATACTGTCGCAAATTTTAATTACGCCAGGGATCGCCTTTTTTATAGTAAATTTTTCACAAATTAATTTTTTACTGTCGCAAATTTTAAATCCGCCAGGGATTGCCTTTTCTATAGTAAATTTTGCAAAAAATAATTTTCTACTACCGCAAATTTTAAATACGCCAGGGATTACCTTTTCTACAGTAAATTTTTCAAAAACTAATTTTTTACTGTCGCATATTTTAATTACGCCAGGGATTGCCTTTTCTATAGTAAATTTTTCAAAAAATAATTTTTTACTGTCGCAAATTTTAATTGCACCAGGGATTGCCTTTTCTATAGTAAACTATTCAAAAAATAATTTTTTACTGTCGCAAATTTTAAATACGCCAGGGATTGCCTTTTCTATAGTAAAATTTTCAAAAAATAATTTTTTACTGTCGCAAATTTTAATTACGCCAGGGATTGCCTTTTCTATAGTAAATTTTGCAAAAAATAATTTTTTACTGTCGCAAATTTTAATTACGCCAGGGATTGCCTTTTCTATAGTAAATTTTTCAAAAAATTGTTTTCTACTGTCGCAAATTTTAATTGCGCCAGGGATTGCCTTTTCTATAGTAAATTTTTCAAAAATTAATTTTTTTACTGCCGCAAATTTTAAATACGCCAGGGATTGCCTTTTCTATAGTAAATTTTTCAAAAATTAATTTTTTACTGTCGCAAATTTTAAATACGCCAGGGATTGCCTTTTCTATAGTAAATTTTTCAAAAAATTATTTTCTACTGTCGCAAATTTTAATTGCGAAAGGGATTGCCTTTTCTACAGTAAATTTTTCAAAAAATAATTTTCTACTGTCGCAAATTTTATTTCCGCCAGGGATTGCCTTTTCTACAGTAAATTTTTCAAAAAATAATTTTTTACTGTCGCAAATTTTAAATACGCCAGGGATTGCCTTTTCTATAGTAAATTTTTCAAAAATTAATTTTTTACTGTCGCAAATTTTAAATCCGCCAGGGATTGCCTTTTCTATAGTAAATTTTTCAAAATTTAATTTTATACTGTCGCAAATTTTAAATCCACCAGGGATTGCCTTTTCTATAGTAAATTTTTCACAAATTATTTTTCTACTGTCGCAAATTTTAAATACGCCAGGGATTGCCTTTTCTATAGTAAATTTTTCAAAATTTAATTTTATACTTTCGCAAATTTTAATTGCGCCAGGGATTGCCTTTTCTATAGTAAATTTTTCAAAAATTAATTTTTTACTGTCGAAAATTTTAATTACGCCAGGGATTGCCTTTTCTATAGTAAATTTTTCAAAAAATTGTTTTCTACTGTCGCAAATTTTAATTGCGTCAGGGATTGCGTTTTCTACAGTAAATTTTGCAAAAAATAATTTTTTATTGTCGCAAATTTTAATTGCGCCAGGGATTGCCTTTTCTATAGTAAATTTTTCAAAAATTAATTTTTACTGTCGAAAATTTTAATTACTCCAGGGCTTGTCTTTTCTATAGTAAATTTTTCACAAATTAATTTTTTACTGTCGCAAATTTAAAATACGCCAGGGATTGCTTTTCTACAGTAAATTTTGCAAAAAATAATTTTTTACTGTCGCAAATTTTAATTGCGCCAGGGATTGCCTTTTCTATAGTAAATTTTGCAAAAAATAATTTTTTTACTGTCGCAAATTTTAATTGCGCCAGGGTTGCCTTTTCTATAGTAAATTTTTCAAAAATTAATTTTTTACTGTCGAAAATTTTAATTACGCCAGGGATTGCCTTTTCTATAGTAAATTTTTCAAAAAATAATTTTTTACTGTCGCAAATTTTAATTACGCCAGGGATTGCCTTTCTACAGTAAATTTTTCAAAAAATAATTTTCTACTGTCGCAAATTTTAATTGCGCCGGGGATTGCCTTTTCTACAGTAAATTTTTCAAAAAATAATTTTTTACTTTCGCAAATTTTAAATACGCCAGGGATTGCCTTTTCTATAGTAAATTATTCAAAAAATAATTTTCTACTGTCGCAAATTTTAATTGCCCCAGGAATTGCCTTTTCTACAGTAAATTTTTCAAAATTTAATTTTATACTGTCGCAAATTTTAATTACGCCAGGGATTGCCTTTTCTATAGTAAATTTTTCACAAATTAATTTTTTACTGTCGCAAATTTTAAATCCGCCACGGATTGCCTTTTCAATAGTAAATTTTTCAAAAAATAATTTTCTACTGTCGCAAATTTTAATTGCGCCAGGGATTGCCTTTTCTACAGTAAATTTTGCAAAAAATAATTTTTTATTGTCCCAAATTTTAATTACGCCAGGGATTACCTTTTCTATAGTAAATTTTTCAAAATTACTTTTTTTACTGTCCCAAATTTTAATTACGCCAGGGATTGCCTTTCCTATAGTAAATTTTTCAAAAAATAATTTTTACTGTCGCAAATTTTAATTACGCCAAGGATTGCCTTTTCTACAGTAAATTTTTCAAAAAATAATTTTCTATTGTCGCAAATTTTAATTGCGCCGGGGATTGCCTTTTCTACAGTAAATTTTTCAAAAAATAATTTTTTTACTTTCGCAAATTTTAAATACGCCAGGGATTGCCTTTACTATAGTAAATTTTTCAAAAACTAATTTTTTACTGTCGCAAATTTTAATTACGCCAGGGATTGCCTTTTCTACAGTAAATTTTTCAAAAATTAATTTTTTGCTGTCGCAAATTTTAAATACGCCAGGGATTGCCTTTTCTAAAGTAAATTTTTCAAAAAATAATTTTTTACTGTCGCAAATTTTAATTGCGCCAGGGATTGCCTTTTCTACAGTAAATTTTTCAAAATTTAATTTTATACTGTCGAAAATTTTAATTGCGCCAGGGATTGCCTTTTCTATAGTAAATTATTCAAAAAATAAATATTTTTTACTGTCGCAATTTTTAAATCCGCCAGGGATTGCCTTTTCTATAGTAAATTTTTCACAAATTAATTTTCTACTGTCGCAAATTTTAATTGCGCCAGGGATTGCCTTTTCTACAGTAAATTTTTCAAAATTTAATTTTATACTGTCGCATATTTTAATAACGCCAGGGATTGCCTTTTCTATATTAAATTTTTCACAAATTAATTTTTTACTGTCGCAAATTTTAAATCCGCCAGGGATTGCCTTTTCTATAGTAAATTATTCAAAAAATAATTTTCTGCTGTCGCAAATTTTAATTGCGCCAGGGATTGCCTTTTCTATAGTAAATTTTTCACAAATTAATTTTTTACTGTCGCAAATTTTAATTGCGTCAGGGATTGCCTTTTCTATAGTAAATATTTCAAAAACTAATTTTTACTGTCGCAAATTTTAATTAAGCCAGGGACTGCCTTTTCTATAGTAAATTTTTCAAAAATTAATTTTTTACTGTCGCAAATTTTAATTACGCCAGGGATTGCCTTTCCTATAGTAAATTTTTCAAAAATAATTTTTTACTGTCGCAAATTTTAATTGCTCCAGGGATTGCCTTTTCTATAGAAAATATTTCACAAATTAATTTTTTACTGTCGCAAATTTTAAATCCGCCAGGGATTGCCTTTTCTATAGTAAATTATTTAAAAAAATAAATTTCTACTGTCGCAAATTTTAATTGCGCCAGGGATTGCCTTCCTACAGTAAATTTTTCAAAATTTAATTTTATACTGTCGCAAATTTTAATTACGCCAGGGATCGCCTTTTTTTATAGTAAATTTTTCACAAATTAATTTTTTACTGTCGCAAATTTTAAATCCGCCAGGGATTGCCTTTTCTATAGTAAATTTTGCAAAAAATAATTTTCTACTACCGCAAATTTTAAATACGCCAGGGATTACCTTTTCTACAGTAAATTTTTCAAAAACTAATTTTTTACTGTCGCATATTTTAATTACGCCAGGGATTGCCTTTTCTATAGTAAATTTTTCAAAAAATAATTTTTTACTGTCGCAAATTTTAATTGCACCAGGGATTGCCTTTTCTATAGTAAACTATTCAAAAAATAATTTTTTACTGTCGCAAATTTTAAATACGCCAGGGATTGCCTTTTCTATAGTAAAATTTTCAAAAAATAATTTTTACTGTCGCAAATTTTAATTACGCCAGGGATTGCCTTTTCTATAGTAAATTTTCTAAAAATTAATTTTTTACTGTCGCAAATTTTAAATTCGCCTGGGATTGCCTTTTCTATAGTAAATTATTCAAAAAATAATTTTTTACTGTCGCAAATTTTAAATACGCCAGGGATTGCCTTTTCTATAGTAAATTTTTCAAAAAATAATTTTTTACTGTCGCAAATTTTAATTACGCCAGGGATTGCCTTTTCTATAGTAAATTTTGCAAAAAAATATTTTTCTACTGTCGCAAATTTTAATTGCGCCAGGGATTGCCTTCCTACAGTAAATTTTTCAAAATTTAATTTTATACTGTCGCAAATTTTAATTACGCCAGGGATCGCCTTTTCTATAGTAAATTTTTCACAAATTAATTTTTTACTGTCGCAAATTTTAAATCCGCCAAGGGATTGCCTTTTCTATAGTAAATTTTGCAAAAAATAATTTTCTACTACCGCAAATTTTAAATACGCCAGGGATTACCTTTTCTATAGTAAATTTTTCAAAAAATAATTTTATACTGTCGCAAATTTTAATTGCGCCAGGGATTGCCTTTTCTATAGTAAATTTTGCAAAAAATAATTTTCTACTGTCGCAAATTTTAAATACGCCAGGGATTGCCTTTCTATAGTAAATTTTTCAAAAAATAATTTTATACTGTCGAAAATTTTAATTGCGCCAGGGATTGCCTTTTCTATAGTAAATTTTTCAAAAAATAATTTTCTACTGTCGCAAATTTTAATTGCGCCAGGGATTGCCTTTTCTACAGTAAATTTTTCAATAAATAATTTTTTACTGTCGCAAATTTTAATTGCGCCAGGGATTGCCTTTTCTACAGTAAATTTTTCAAAAACTAATTTTTTACTGTCGCATATTTTAATTACGCCAGGGATTGCCTTTTCTATAGTAAATTTTTCAAAAAATAATTTTTTACTGTCGCAAATTTTAATTGCTCCAGGGATTGCCTTTTCTATAGTAAACTATTCAAAAAATAATTTTTTACTGTCGCAAATTTTAAATACGCCAGGGATTGCCTTTTCTATAGTAAAATTTTCAAAAAATAATTTTTTACTGTCGCAAATTTTAATTACGCCAGGGATTGCCTTTTCTATAGTAAATTTTTTAAAAATTAATTTTTTACTGTCGCAAATTTTAAATTCGCTAGGGATTGCCTTTTCTATAGTAAAATATTCAAAAAATAATTTTTTACTGTCGCAAATTTTAAATACGCCAGGGATTGCCTTTTCTATAGTAAATTTTTCAAAAAATAATTTTTTACTGTCGCAAATTTTAATTACGCCAGGGATTGCCTTTTCTATAGTAAATTTTGCAAAAAAATAATTTTTTGCTGTCGCAAATTTTAATTGCACCAGGGATTACCTTTTCTATAGTAAATTTTTCAAAAAATAATTTTCTACTGTCGCAAATTTTAAATCCGCCAGAGATTGCCTTTTCTATAGTAAATTTTTCAAAAAATAATTTTCTACTGTCGCAAATTTTAATTGCACCAGGAATTGCCTTTTCTACAGTAAATTTTTCAAAATTTAATTTTATACTGTCGCTAATTTTAATTACGCCAGGGATTGCCTTTTCTATAGTAAATTTTTCAAAATTTAATTTTATAATATCGCAAATTTTAATTGCGCCAGGGATTGCCTTTTCTATAGTAAATTTTGCAAAAAATAATTTTCTACTGTCGCAAATTTTAAATACGCCAGGGATTACCTTTTCTATAGTAAATTTTTCAAAAAATAATTTTATACTGTAGCAAATTTTAATTGCGCCAGGAATTACCTTTTCTATAGTAAATTTTTCAAAAAATAATTTTTTACTATCGCAAATTTTAATTGCGCCAGGGATTGCCTTTTCTACAGTAAATTTTTCAAAAAATAATTTTTTACTGTCGCAAATTTTAATTGCGCCAGGGATTGCCTTTTCTATAGTAAATTTTTCAAAAATTAATTTTATACTCTCGCAAATTTTAATTGCGCCAGGGATTGCCTTTTCTATAGTCAACTTTGCAAAAAATAATTTTTTACTGTCGCAAATTTTAAATACGCCAGGGATTGCCTTTTCTACAGTAAATTTTTCAAAAAATAATTTTTTACTGTCGCAAATTTTAATTACGCCAGGGATTGCCTTTTCTATAGTAAATTATTCAAAAAATAATTTTTTACTGTCGCAAATTTTAATTACGCCAGGGATTGCCTTTTCTACAGTAAATTTTTCAAAAAATAATTTTCTACTGTCGCAAATTTTAATTGCGCCAGGGATTGCCTTTTCTACAGTAAATTTTTCAAAAAATAATTTTTTACTGTCGCAAATTTTAAATACGCCAGGGATTGCCTTTTCTATAGTAAATTTTTCAAAAAATAATTTTCTACTGTCGCAAATTTTAATTGCGCCAGGGATTGCCTTTTATACAGTAAATTTTTCAAACAATAATTTTTTACTGTCGCAAATTTTAATTACGCCAGGGATTGCCTTTTCTATAGTAAATTATTCAAAAATTAATTTTTTACTGTCGCAAATTTTAAATACGCCAGGGATTGCCTTTTCTATAGTAAATTATTCAAAAAATAATTTTTTACTGTCGCAAAGTTTAAATACGCCAGGGATTGCCTTTTCTATAGTAAATTTTTCAAAAAATAATTTTTTACTGTCGCAAATTTTAATTACGCCAGGGATTGCCTTTCTATAGTAAATTTTTCAAAATTTAATTTTATAATATCGCAAATTTTAATTGCGCCAGGGATTGCCTTTTCTATAGTAAATTTTGCAAAAAATAATTTTCTACTGTCGCAAATTTTAAATACGCCAGGGATTACCTTTTCTATAGTAAATTTTTCAAAAAATAATTTTATACGGTCACAAATTTTAATTGCGCCAGGAATTGCCTTTTCTATAGTAAATTTTTCAAAAAATAATTTTTTACTGTCGCAAATTTTAATTGCGCCAGGGATTGCCTTTTATACAGTAAATTTTTCAAAAAATAATTTTTACTGTCGCAAATTTTAATTGCGCCAGGGATTGCCTTTTCTATAGTAAATTTTTCAAAAATTAATTTTATACTCTCGCAAATTTTAATTGCGCCAGGGATTGCCTTTTATACAGTAAATTTTTCAAAAAATAATTTTTTACTGTCGCAAATTTTAATTGCGCCAAGGATTGCCTTTTCTACAGTAAATTTTTCAAAAACTAATTTTTTACTATCGCAAATTTTAATTACGCCAGGGATTGCCTTTTCTATAGTAAATTTTTCCAAAAATTATTTTTTTACTGTCGCAAATTTTAACTGCGCCAGGGATTGCCTTTTCTACAGTAAATTTTTCAAAAAATTATTTTTTACTGTCGCAAATTTTAATTACGCCGGGGATTGCCTTTTCTATAGTAAGTTTTTCAAAAATTAATTTTATACTGTCGCAAATTTTAATTGCGACAGGGATTGCCTTTTCTATAGTAAATTTTTCAAAAAATAATTTTCTACTGTCGCAAATTTTAATTGCGCCAGGGATTGCCTTTTATACAGTAAATTTTTCAAAAAATAATTTTTTACTGTCGCAAATTTTAATTACGCCAAGGATTGCCTTTTCTATAGTAAATTTTTCAAAAATTAATTTTTTACTGTCGCAAATTTGAATCACGTCAGGGATTGCCTTTTCTATAGTAAATTTTTTAAAAATTAATTTTTTACTGTCGCAAATTTTAAATCCGCCAGGGATTGCCTTTTCTATAGTAAATTATTCAAAAAATAATTTTTTACTGTCGCAAATTTTAAATACGCCAGGGATTGCCTTTTCTATAGTAAATTTTTCAACAAATAATTTTTTACTGTCGCAAATTTTAATTACGCCAGGGATTGCCTTTTCTATAGTAAATTTTGCAAAAAAATAATTTTTTGCTGTCGCAAATTGTAATTGCGCCAGGGATTACCTTTTCTATAGTAAATTTTTCAAAAAATAGTTTTCTACTGTCGCAAATTTTAAATCCGCCAGGGATTGCCTTTTCTATAGTAAATTTTTCAAAAAAATATTTTCTACTGTCGCAAATTTTAATTGCACCAGGGATTGCCTTTTCTACAGTAAATTTTTCAAAATTTAATTTTATACTGTCGCAAATTTTAATTACGCCAGGGATTGCCTTTTCTATAGTAAATTTTTCAAAATTTAATTTTATAATATCGCAAATTTTAATTGCGCCAGGGATTGCCTTTTCTATAGTAAATTTTGCAAAAAATAATTTTCTACTGTCGCAAATTTTAAATACGCCAGGGATTAACTTTTCTATAGTAAATTTTTCAAAAAATAATTTTATACTGTCGCAAATTTTAATTGCGCCAGGAATTGCCTTTTCTATAGTAAATTTTTCAAAAATAATTTTTTACTGTCGCAAATTTTAATTGCGCCAGGGATTGCCTTTTCTACAGTAAATTTTTCAAAAATAATTTTTTACTGTCGCAAATTTTAATTGCGCCAGGGATTGCCTTTTCTACAGTAAATTTTTCAAAAACTAATTTTTTACTGTCGCAAATTTTAATTACGCCAGGGATTGCCTTTTCTATAGTAAATTTTTCCAAAAATTATTTTTTTACTGTCGCAAATTTTAATTGCGCCAAGGATTGCCTTTTCTACAGTAAATTTTTCAAAAAATTATTTTTTACTGTCGCAAATTTTAATTACGCCAGGGATTGCCTTTTCTACAGTAAATTTTTCAAAAAATAATTTTCTACTGTCGCAAATTTTAATTGCGCCAGGGATTGCCTTTTCTACAGTAAATTTTTCAAAAAATAATTTTTTACTGTCGCAAATTTTAAATACGCCAGGGATTGCCTTTTCTATAGTAAATTTTTCAAAAAATAATTTTCTACTCTCGCAAATTTTAATTGCGCCAGGGATTGCCTTTTATACAGTAAATTTTTCAAAAAATAATTTTTTACTGTCGCAAATTTTAATTACGCCAGGGATTGCCTTTTCTATAGTAAATTTTTCAAAAATTAATTTTTTACTGTCGCAAATTTTAAATACGCCAAGGATTGCCTTTTCTATAGTAAATTATTCAAAAAATAATTTTTTACTGTCGCAAATTTTAAATACGCCAGGGATTGCCTTTTCTATAGTAAATTTTTCAAAAAATAATTTTTTACTGTCGCAAATTTTAATTACGCCAGGGATTGCCTTTTCTATAGTAAATTTTTCCAAAAATTATTTTTTTACTGTCGCAAATTTTAACTGCGCCAGGGATTGCCTTTTCTACAGTAATTTTTTCAAAAAATAATTTTTTACTGTCGCAAATTTTAATTACGCCAAGGATTGCCTTTTCTATAGTAAATTTTTCAAAAATTATTTTTTACTGTCGCAAATTTTAATTACGCCAGGGATTGCCTTTTCTATAGTAAATTTTTTAAAAATTAATTTTTTACTGTCGCAAATTTTAAATCCGCAGGGATTGCCTTTTCTATAGTAAATTATTCAAAAAATAATTTTTTACTGTCGCAAATTTTAATTACGCCAAGGATTGCCTTTTCTATAGTAAATTTTTCAAAAATTAATTTTTTACTGTCGCAAATTTTAATTACGCCAGGGATTGCCTTTTCTATAGTAAATTTTTCAAAAAATAATTTTTTACTGTCGCAAATTTTAATTACGCCAGGGATTGCCTTTTCTATAGTAAATTTTGCAAAAAAATAATTTTTTGCTGTCGCAAATTGTAATTGCGCCAGGGATTACCTTTTCTATAGTAAATTTTTCCAAAAATTATTTTTTTACTGTCGCAAATTTTAACTGCGCCAGGGATTGCCTTTTCTACAGTAATTTTTTCAAAAAATAATTTTTTAATGTCGCAAATTTTAATTACGCCAAGGATTGCCTTTTCTATAGTAAATTTTTCAAAAATTAATTCTTTACTGTCGCAAATTTTAATTACGCCAGGGATTGAATTTTCTATAGTAAATTTTTTAAAAATTAATTTTTTACTGTCGCAAATTTTAAATCCGCAGGGATTGCCTTTTCTGTAGTAAATTTTTCAAAAAATAATTTTTTACTGTCGCAAATTTTAATTACGCCAGGGATTGCCTTTTCTATAGTAAATTTTTCCAAAAATTATTTTTTTACTGTCGCAAATTTTAACTGCGCCAGGGATTGCCTTTTCTACAGTAATTTTTTCAAAAAATAATTTTTTACTGTCGCAAATTTTAATTACGCCAAGGATTGCCTTTTATATAGTAAATTTTTTAAAAATTAATTTTTTACTGTCGCAAATTTTAAATCCGCCAGGGATTGCCTTTTCTATAGTAAATTTTTCAAAAAAATATTTTCTACTGTCGCAAATTTTAATTGCACCAGGGATTGCCTTTTCTACAGTAAATTTTTCAAAATTTAATTTTATACTGTCGCAAATTTTAATTACGCCAGGGATTGCCTTTTCTATAGTAAATTTTTCAAAATTTAATTTTATAATATCGCAAATTGTAATTGCGCCAGGGATTGCCTTTTCTATAGTAAATTTTGCAAAAAATAATTTTCTACTTTCGCAAATTTTAAAAACGCCAGGGATTACCTTTTCTATAGTAAATTTTTCAAAAAATAATTTTATACTGTCGCAAATTTTAATTGCGCCAAGAATTGCCTTTTCTATAGTAAATTTTTCAAAAAATAATTTTTTACTGTCGCAAATTTTAATTGCGCCAGGGATTGCCTTTTCTACAGTAAATTTTTCAAAAAATAATTTTTTACTGTCGCAAATTTTAATTGCGCCAGGGATTGCCTTTTCTACAGTAAATTTTTCAAAAACTAATTTTTTACTGTCGCAAATTTTAATTACGCCAGGGATTGCCTTTTCTATAGTAAATTTTTCCAAAAATTATTTTGTTACTGTCGCAAATTTTAACTGCGCCAGGGATTGCCTTTTCTACAGTAAATTTTTCAAAAAATATTTTTCTACTCTCGCAAATTTTAATTGCGCCAGGGATTGCCTTTTCTACAGTAAATTTTTCAAAAAATAATTTTTTACTGTCGCAAATTTTAAATACGCCAGGGATTGCCTTTTCTATAGTAAATTTTTCAAAAAATATTTTTCTACTCTCGCAAATTTTAATTGCGCCAGGGATTGCCTTTTATACAGTAAATTTTTCAAAAAATAATTTTTTACTGTCGCAAATTTTAATTACGCCAGGGATTGCCTTTTCTATAGTAAATTTTTCAAAAATTAATTTTTTACTGTCGCAAATTTTAAATACGCCAGGGATTGCCTTTTCTATAGTAAATTATTCAAAAAATAATTTTTTACTGTCGCAAATTTTAAATACGCCAGGGATTGCCTTTTCTATATTAAATTTTGCAAAAAATAATTTTTTACTGTCGCAAATTTTAATTACGCCAGGGATTGCCTTTTCTATAGTAAATTTTTCCAAAAATTATTTTTTTACTGTCGCAAATTTTAACTGCGCCAGGGATTGCCTTTTCTATAGTAAATTTTGCAAAAATTAATTTTTTACTGTCGCAAATTTTAATTACGCCAGGGATTGCCTTTTCTATAGTAAATTTTTCAAAAAATAATTTTTTACTGTCGCAAATTTTAATTACGCCAGGGATTGCCTTTTCTATAGTAAATTTTGCAAAAAAATAATTTTTTGCTGTCGCAAATTGTAATTGCGCCAGGGATTACCTTTTCTATAGTAAATTTTTCCAAAAATTATTTTTTTACTGTCGCAAATTTTAACTGCGCCAGGGATTGCCTTTTCTACAGTAATTTTTTCAAAAAATAATTTTTTACTGTCGCAAATTTTAATTACGCCAAGGATTGCCTTTTCTATAGTAAATTTTTCAAAAATTAATTTTTTACTGTCGCAAATTTTAATTACGCCAGGGATTGCCTTTTCTATAGTAAATTTTTTAAAAATTAATTTTTTACTGTCGCAAATTTTAAATCTGCAGGGATTGCCTTTTCTATAGTAAATTTTTCAAAAAATAATTTTTTACTGTCGCAAATTTTAATTACGCCAGGGATTGCCTTTTCTATAGTAAATTTTTCCAAAAATTGTTTTTTTACTGTCGCAAATTTTAACTGCGCCCGGGATTGCCTTTTCTACAGTAATTTTTTCAAAAAATAATTTTTTACTGTCGCAAATTTTAATTACGCCAAGGATTGCCTTTTCTATAGTAAATTTTTCAAAAATTAATTTTTTTCTGTCGCAAATTTTAATTACGCCAGGGATTGCCTTTTCTATAGTAAATTTTTAAAAATTAATTTTTTACTGTCGCAAATTTTAAATCCGCAGGGATTGCCTTTTCTATAGTAAATTATTCAAAAAATAACTTTTTACTGTCGCAAATTTTAATTGCGCCAGGGATTGCCTTTTCTACAGTAAATTTTTCAAAAAATAATTTTTTACTGTTGCAAATTTTAATTGCGCCAGGGATTGCCTTTTCTACAGTAAATTTTTCAAAAAATAATTTTCTACTGTCGCAAATTTTAAATCCGCCAAGGATTGCCTTTTCTATAGTAAATTTTTCCAAAAATAATTTTCTACTGTCGCAAATTTTAACTGCGCCAGGGATTGCCTTTTCTACAGTAAATTTTTCAAAATTTAATTTTATACTGTCGCAAATTTTAATTACGCCGGGGATTGCCTTTCCTATAGTAAATTTTTCAAAAATTAATTTTATACTGTCGCAAATTTTAATTGCGCCAGGGATTGCCTTTTCTATAGTAAATTTTGCAAAAAATAATTTTTTACTGTCGCAAATTTTAAATACGCCCGGGATTGCCTTTTCTATAGTAAATTTTTCAAAAATAATTTTTTACTGTCGCAAATTTTAAATACGCCCGGGATTGCCTTTTCTATAGTAAATTTTTCAAAAAATAATTTTTTACTGTCGCAAATTTTAAATACGCCAGGGATTACCTTTTCTATAGTAAATCTTTCAAAAAATAATTTTATACTGTCGCAAATTTTAATTGCGCCAGGAATTGCCTTTTCTATAGTAAATTTTTCAAAAAATAATTTTTTACTGTCGCAAATTTTAATTGCGCCAGGGATTGCCTTTTCTACAGTAAATTATGCAAAAAAATAATTTTTTGCTGTCGCAATTTGTAATTGCGCCAGGGATTACCTTTTCTATAGTAAATTTTTCAAAAAATAATTTTCTACTGTCGCAAATTTTAAATCCGCCAGGGATTGCCTTTTCTATAGTAAATTTTTCAAAAAATATTTTCTACTGTCGCAAATTTTAATTACGCCAGGGAATGCCTTTTCTATAGTAAATTTTTCAAAATTTAATTTTATAATATCGCAAATTTTAATTGCGCCAGGGATTGCCTTTTCTATAGTAAATTATGCAAAAAAATAATTTTTTGCTGTCGCAAATTGTAATTGCGCCAGGGATTACCTTTTCTATAGTAAATTTTTCAAAAAATAATTTTCTACTGTCGCAAATTTTAAATCCGCCAGGGATTGCCTTTTCTATAGTAAATTTTTCAAAAAATATTTTCTACTGTCGCAAATTTTAATTACGCCAGGGAATGCCTTTTCTATAGTAAATTTTTCAAAATTTAATTTTATAATATCGCAAATTTTAATTGCGCCAGGGATTGCCTTTTCTATAGTAAATTTTGCAAAAAAGAATTTTCTACTGTCGCAAATTTTAAATACGCCAGGGATTACCTTTTCTATAGTAAATCTTTCAAAAAATAATTTTATACTGTCGCAAATTTTAATTGCGCCAGGAATTGCCTTTTCTATAGTAAATTTTTCAAAAAATAATTTTTTACTGTCGCAAATTTTAATTGCGCCAGGGATTGCCTTTTCTACAGTAAATTTTTCAAAAAATAATTTTTTACTGTTGCAAATTTTAATTGCGCCAGGGATTGCCTTTTCTACAGTAAATTTTTCAAAAACTAATTTTTGACTGTCGCAAATTTTAATTACGCAAGGGATTGCCTTTTCTATAGTAAATTTTTCCAAAAATTATTTTTTTACTGTCGCAAATTTTAACTGCGCCAGGGATTGCCTTTTCTACAGTAAATTTTTCAAAAAAATATTTTTTACTGTCGCAAATTTTAATTACGCCGGGGATTGCCTTTCCTATAGTAAATTTTTCAAAAATTAATTTTATACTGTCGCAAATTTTAATTGCGCCAGGGATTGCCTTTTCTATAGTAAATTTTGCAAAAAATAATTTTTTACTGTCGCAAATTTTAAATACGCCCGGGATTGCCTTTTCTATAGTAAATTTTTCAAAAAATAATTTTTTACTGTCGCAAATTTTAAATACGCCCGGGATTGCCTTTTCTATAGTAAATTTTTCAAAAAATAATTTTTTACTGTCGCAAATTTTAAATACGCCAGGGATTGCCTTTTCTATAGTAAATTTTTCAA
Organism: Dioctria linearis; assembly: GCA_963930735.1. Taxonomy (NCBI): domain Eukaryota; kingdom Metazoa; phylum Arthropoda; class Insecta; order Diptera; family Asilidae; genus Dioctria; species Dioctria linearis. Next base: position 19,224 of record CAWVNZ010002163.1, read on the forward strand.
AAAATAATTTTTTACTGTCGCAAATTTTAATTAAGCCAGGGATTGCCTTTTCTATAGTAAATTATGCAAAAAAATAATTTTTTGCTGTCGCAAATTGTAATTGCGCCAGGGATTACCTTTTCTATAGTAAATTTTTCAAAAAATAATTTTCTACTGTCGCAAATTTTAAATCCGCCAGGGATTGCCTTTTCTATAGTAAATTTTTCAAAAAATATTTTCTACTGTCGCAAATTTTAATTACGCCAGGGAATGCCTTTTCTATAGTAAATTTTTCAAAATTTAATTTTATAATATCGCAAATTTTAATTGCGCCAGGGATTGCCTTTTCTATAGTAAATTTTGCAAAAAAGAATTTTCTACTGTCGCAAATTTTAAATACGCCAGGGATTACCTTTTCTATAGTAAATCTTTCAAAAAATAATTTTATACTGTCGCAAATTTTAATTGCGCCAGGAATTGCCTTTTCTATAGTAAATTTTTCAAAAAATAATTTTTTACTGTCGCAAATTTTAATTGCGCCAGGGATTGCCTTTTCTACAGTAAATTTTTCAAAAAATAATTTTTTACTGTTGCAAATTTTAATTGCGATAGGGATTGCCTTTTCTACAGTAAATTTTTCAAAAACTAATTTTTGACTGTCGCAAATTTTAATTACGCAAGGGATTGCCTTTTCTATAGTAAATTTTTCCAAAAATTATTTTTTTACTGTCGCAAATTTTAACTGCGCCAGGGATTGCCTTTTCTACAGTAAATTTTTCAAAAAAATATTTTTTACTGTCGCAAATTTTAATTACGCCGGGGATTGCCTTTCCTATAGTAAATTTTTCAAAAATTAATTTTATACTGTCGCAAATTTTAATTGCGCCAGGGATTGCCTTTTCTATAGTAAATTTTGCAAAAAATAATTTTTTACTGTCGCAAATTTTAAATACGCCCGGGATTGCCTTTTCTATAGTAAATTTTTCAAAAAATAATTTTTTACTGTCGCAAATTTTAATTACGCCAGGGATTGCCTTTTCTACAGTAAATTTTTCAAAAAATAATTTTTTACTGTCGCAAATTTTAATTACGACAGGGATTGCCTTTTCTATAGTAAATTATTCAAAAAATATTTTTTTACTGTCGCAAATTTTAATTGCGCCAGGTATTGCCTTTTCTACAGTAAATTTTTCAAAAAATAATTTTTTACTGTCGCAAATTTTAAATACGCCAGGAATTGCCTTTTCTATAGTAAATTTTTCAAAAATTAATTTTTTACTGTCGCAAATTTTAAATCCGCCAGGGATTGCCTTTTCTATAGTAAATTATTCATAAAATAATTTTTTACTGTCGCAAATTTTAATTACGCCAGGGATTGCCTTTTCTACAGTAAATTTTTCAAAAATTAATTTTTTACTGTCGCAAATTTTAAATCCGCCAGGGATTGCCTTTTCTATACTAAATTATTCAAAAACTAATTTTTCACTGTCGCAAATTTTAATTACGCCAGGGATTGCCTTTTCTATAGTAAATTTTTCAAAAATTAATGTTTTACTGTCGCAAATTTTAAATCCGCCAGGGATTGCCTTTTCTATAGTAAATTATTCAAAAAATAATTTTTTACTGTCGCAAATTTTAATTACGCCAGGGATTGCCTTTTCTACAGTAAATTTTTCAAAATTTAATTTTATACTGTCGCAAATTTTAATTACGCCAGGGATTGCCTTTTCTACAGTAAACTTTTCAAAAAATAATTTTTTACTGTCGCAAATTTTAATTGCGCCAGGGATTGCCTTTTCTACAGTAAATTTTTCAAAAAATAATTCTCTACTGTCGCAAATTTTAAATACGCCAGGGATTGGCTTTTCTACAGTAAATTTTTCAAAAAATAATTTTCTACTGTCGCAAATTTTAATTGCGCCAAGGATTGCCTTTTCTACAGTAAATTTTTCAAAAAATAATTTTTTACTGTCGCAAATTTTAAATCCGCCAGGGGTTGCCTTTACTATAGTAAATTATTCAAAAAATAATTTTTTACTTTCGCAAATTTTAATTGCGCCAGGTATTGCCTTTTCTATAGAAAATTATTCAAAAAATAATTTTATACTGTCGCAAATTTTAATTGCGCCAGGGATTGCATTTTCTATAGTAAATTTTTCAAAAATTAATTTTATAATGTCGCAAATTTTAATTGCGCCAGGGATTGCCTTTTCTACAGTAAATTTTTCAAAAAATAATTTTTTACTGTAGCAAATTTTAATTACGCCAGTGATTGCCTTTTCTATAGTAAATTTTTCAAAAAATTAATTTTCTACTGTCGCAAATTTTAATTGCGCCAGTGATTGCCTTTTCTACAGTAAATTTTTCAAAAAATAATTTTTTACTGTCGCAAATTTTAATTACGCCAGGGATTGCCTTTTCTATAGTAAATTTTTCAAATATTAATTTTATACTGTCGCAAATTTTAATTGCCCCAGGGATTGCCTTTTCTACAGTAAATTTTTCAAAAAATAATTTTTTACTGTCGCAAATTTTAAATACGCCAGGGATTGCATTTTCTATAGTAAATTATTCAAGAAATAATTTTTTACTGTCGCAAATTTTTAATACGCCAGGGATTGCCTTTTCTATAGTAAATTTTTCAAAAAATAATTTTCTACTGTCGCAAATTTTAATAGCGACAGGGATTGCCTTTTCTACAGTAAATTTTTCAAGAAATAATTTTTTACTGTCGCAAATTTTAATTACGCCCGGGATTGCCTTTTCTATAGTAAATTTTCAAAAATTAATTTTATACTGTCGCAAATTTTAATTGCCCCAGGGATTGCCTTTTCTATAGTAAATTTTTCAAAAAATAATTTTCTACTCTCGCAAATTTTAAATCAGCCAGGGATTGCCTATTCTATAGTAAATTATTCAAAAATTAATTTTTTACTGTCGCAAATTTTAATTGCGCCAGGGATTGCCTTTTCTATAGTAAATTTTTCAAAGATTAATTTTTAATGTCGCAAATTTTAAATACGCCAGGGATTGCCTTTTCTATAGTAAATTTTTCAAAAATTAATTTTCTACTGTCGCAAATTTTAATTGCGCCAGGGATTGCCTTTTCTACAGTAAATTTTTCAAAAAAATTATTTTTTACTGTCGCAAATTTTAATTAAGCCTGGAATTGCCTTTTCTATAGTAAATTTTTCAAAAATTATTTTTATACTGTCGCAAATTTTAATTGCCCCAGGTATTGCCTTTTCTACAGTAAATTTTTCAAAAAATAATTTTTTACTGTCGCAAATTTTAATTACGCCGGAGATTGCCTTTTCTATAGTAAATTTTTCAAAAATTAATTTTATACTGTCGCAAATTTTATTTGCGCCAGGTATTGCCTTTTCTAAAGTAAATTTTGCAAAAAATAATTTTTTACTGTCGCAAATTTTAAATACGCCAGGGATTGCCTTTTCTATAGTAAATTTTTCGAAAATAATTTTTTACTGTCGCAAATTTTAATTACGCCAGGGATTGCCTTTTCTACAGTAAATTTTTCAAAAAATAATTTTTTACTGTCGCAAATTTTAGTTGCGCCAGGGATTGCCTTTTCTATAGTAAATTATTCAAAAAATAATTTTTTACCGCCGCAAATTTTAATTACGCCAGGGATTGCCTTTTCTACAGTAAATTTTCAAAAAATAATTTTCTACTTTCGCAAATTTTAATTGCGCCAGGGATTGCCTTTTCTACAGTAAATTTTTCAAAAAATAATTTTTTACTGTCGCAAATTTTAAGTACGCCAGGGATTGCCTTTTCTATAGTAAATTTTACAAAAAATAATTTTCTACTGTCGCAAATTTTAATTGCGCCAGGGATTGCCTTTTCTACAGTAAATTTTTCAAAAATAATTTTTTACTGTCGCAAATTTTAATTACGCCAGGGATTGCCTTTTCTATAGTAAATTTTTCAAAAATTAATTTTTTACTGTCGCAAATTTTAAATACGCCAGGGATTGCCTTTTCTATAGTAAATTTTTCAAAAAATAATTTTTTACTGTCGCAAATTTTAATTGCGTCAGGGATTGCCTTTTCTATAGTAAATTTTCAAAATTTAATTTTATATTGTCGCAAATTTTAAATACGCCAGGGATTGCCTTTTCTATAGTAAATTATTCAAGAAATAATTTTTTACTGTCGCAAATTTTAAATACGCCAGGGATTTGCCTTTTCTACAGTAAATTTTTCAAAAAATAATTTTTTACTGTCGCAAATTTTAATTAAGCCAGGATTGCCTTCTCTACAGTAAATTTTTCAAAAAATAATTTTTTACTGTCGCAAATTTTAATTACGCCGGGGATTGCCTTTTCTATAGTAAATTTTTCAAAAATTAATTTTATACTGTCGCAAATTTTAATTGCGCCAGGGATTGCCTTTTCTATAGTATATTTTTCAAAAAATAATTTTTTTCTACTCTCGCAAATTTTAAATCAGCCAGGGATTGCCTTTTCTATAGTAAATTATTCAAAAATTAATTTTTTACTGTCGCAAATTTTAAATACGCCAGGAATTGCCTTTTCTATAGTAAATTTTTCAAAAAATAATTTTCTACTGTCGCAAATTTTAATTGCGCCAGGGATTGCCTTTTCTACAGTAAATTTTTCAAAAAATAATTTTCTACTGTCGCAAATTTTAATTGCGGCTGTGATTGCCTTTTCTATAGTAAATTTTTCAAAGATTAATTTTTTACTGTCGCAAATTTTAAATACGCCAGGGATTGCCTTTTCTATAGTAAATTTTTCAAAAATTAACTTTTTACTGTCGCAAATTTTAATTACGCCAGGGATTGCCTTTTCTACAGTACATTTTTCAAAAAATAATTTTTTACTGTCGCAAATTTTAATTGCGCCAGGGACTGCCTTTTCTACAGTAAATTTTTCAAAAAATTATTTTAACTGTCGCAAATTTTAAATACACCAGGGATTGGCTTTTCTACAGTAAATTTTTCAAAAAATAATTTTTTACTCTAGCAAATTTTAATTACGCCAGTGATTGCCTTTTCTATAGTAAATTTTTCAAAAAATAATTTTCTACTGTCGCAAATTTTAAATGCGCCAGGGATTGCCTTTTCTACAGTAAATTTTTCAAAAAATAATTTTTTACTGTCGCAAATTTTAATTGCGTCACGGATTGCCTTTTCCACAGTAAATTTTTCAAAAAATAATTTTCTACTGTCGCAAATTTTAATTGCCCCAGGGATTGCCTTTTCTACAGTAAATTTTTACAAAAATTAATTTTCTACTGTCGCAAATTTTAATTGCGCCAGGGATTGCCTTTTCTATAGTAAATTTTTCAAAAAATTAATTTTCTACAGTCGCAAATTTTAATTGCGCCAGGGATTGCCTTTTCTATAGTAAATTTTTCAAAAAATAATTTTCTACTGTCGCAAATTTTAATTGCGCCAGGTATTGCCTTTTCTACAGTAAATTATTCAAAAAATAATTTTTTACTGTCGCAAATTTTAATTACGCCGGGGATTGCCTTTTCTATAGAAAATTTTTCAAAAATTAATTTTATACTGTCGCAAATTTTAATTACGCCAGGGATTGCCTTTTCTGTAGTAAATTATTCAAGAAATAATTTTTTACTGTCGCAAATTTTAAATACGCCAGGGATTGTCTTTTCTACAGTATATTTTGCAAAAAATAATTTTTTACTGTCGCAAATTTTAATTACGCCAGGGATTGCCTTTTCTACAGTAAATTTTTCAAAAAATAATTTTTTACTGTCGCAAGTTTTAATTACGTCGGGGATTGCCTTTTCTATATTAAATTTTTCAAAAATTAATTTTATACTCTCTCAAATTATAATTGCGCCAGGGATTGCCTTTTCCATAGTAAATTTTTCAAAAAATAATTTTCTACTCTCGCAAATTTTAAATCAGCCAGGGATTGCCTTTTCTATAGTAAATTATTCAAAAATTAATTTTTTACTGTCGCAAATTTTAAATACGCCAGGGATTGCCTTTTCTATAGTAAATTTTTCAAAAATTAATTTTTTACTCTCGCAAATTTTAATTGCGCCAGGGATTGTCTTTTCTACAGTAAATTTTTCAAAAAATATTTTTTACTGTCGCAAATTTTAATTGCGACAGGGATTGCCTTTTCTATAGTAAATTTTTCAAAAAATTAATTTTCTACAGTCGCAAATTTTAATTGCGCCAGGGATTGCCTTTTCTATAGTAAATTTTTCAAAAAATAATTTTCTACTGTCGCAAATTTTAATTGCGCCAGGGATTGCCTTTTCTACAGTAAATTTTTCAAAAAATAATTTTCTACTGTCGCAAATTTTAATTGCGCCGGGGATTGCCTTTTCTATATTAAATTTTTCAAAAATTAATTTTATACTGTCGCAAATTTTAATTGCGCCAGGGATTGCCTTTTCTATAGTAAATTTTTCAAAAAATAATTTTCTACTCTCGCAAATTTTAAATCAGCCAGGGATTGCCTTTTCTATAGTAAATTATTCAAAAATTAATTTTTTACTGTCGCAAATTTTAATTGCGTCACGGATTGCCTTTCCTACAGTAAATTTTTCAAAAAATAATTTTCTACTGTCGCAAATTTTAATTGCCCCAGGGATTGCCTTTTCTATAGTAAATTTTTCAAAAATTAATTTTTTATTGTCGCAAATTTTAATTGCGCCAGGGATTGCCTTTTCTACAGTAAATTTTTCCAAAAATTAATTTTCTACTGTCGCAAATTTTAATTGCGCCAGGGATTGCCTTTTCTATAGTGAATTTTTCAAAAAATTAATTTTCTACAGTCGCAAATTTTAATTGCGCCAGGGATTGCCTTTTCTATAGTAAATTTTTCAAAAAATAATTTTCTACTCTCGCAAATTTTAAATCAGCCAGGGATTGCCTTTTCTATAGTAAATTATTCAAAAATTATTTTTTTACTGTCGCAAATTTTAATTGCTTCACGGATTGCCTTTTCTACAGTAAATTTTTCAAGAAATAATTTTCTACTGTCGCAAATTTTTATTGCCCCAGGGATTGCCTTTTCTACAGTAAATTTTTCCAAAAATTAATTTTCTACTGTCGCAAATTTTAATTGCGCTAGGGATTGCCTTTTCTATAGTAAATTTTTCAAAAAATTAATTTTCTACAGTCGCAAATTTTAATTGCGCCAGGGATTGCCTTTTCTATAGTAAATTTTTCAAAAAATAATTTTCTACTGTCGAAAATTTTAATTGCGCCGGGGATTGCCTTTTCTACAGTAAATTTTTCAAAAAATAATTTTCTACTTTCGCAAATTTTAATTGCGCCTGTTTTTGCCTTTTCTACAGTAAATTTTTCAAAAAAATAATTTTTTACTGTCGCAAATTTTAAATACGCCAGGGATTGCCTTTTCTATAGTAAATTTTTCAAAAATTAATTTTTTACTGTCGCAAATTTTAATTGCGCAGGGATTGCCTCTTCTACAGTAAATTTTACAAAAAATAATTTTTTACTGTCGCAAATTTTAATTGCGACAGGGATTGCCTTTTCTATAGTAAATTTTTCAAAGATTAATTTTTTACTCTCGCAAATTTTAAATACGCCAGGGATTGCCTTTTCTATAGTAAATTTTTCAAAAATTAATTTTTTACTGTCGCAAATTTTAAATACGCCAGGCATTGCCTTTTCTACAGTAAATTTTTCAAAAAATAATTTTTTACTGTCGCAAATTTTAATTGCGCCAGGGATTGCCTTTTCTACAGTAAATTTTTCAAAAAATAATTTTTTACCGTCGCAAATTTTAATTGCGCCAGGGATTGCCTTTACTATAGTAAATTTTTCAAAGATTAATTTTTTACTGTCGCAAATTTAAAAAACGCCGGGGATTGCCTTTTCTATAGTAAATTTTTCAAAAATTAGTTTTTTACTGTCGCAAATTTTAAATACGCCAGGGATTGCCTTTTCTATAGTAAATTTTTCAAAAATTAATTTTTTACTGTCGCAAATTTTAATTGCGGCAGGGATTGCCTTTTCTACAGTAAATTTTTCAAAAAATTATTTTCTACTGTCGCAAATTTTAAATACACCAGGGATTGGCTTTTCTACAGTAAATTTTTCAAAAAATTATTTTTTACTGTCGCAAATTTTAATTGCGCCAGGGATTGGCTTTTCTACAGTAAATTTTTCAAAAAATAATTTTCTACTGTCGCAAATTTTAATTGCGCCAGGGATTGCTTTTTCTACAGTAAATTTTTCAAAAAATAATTTTTTACTGTCGCAAATTTTAATTGCGTCACGGATTGCCTTTTCTACAGTAAATTTTTCAAAAAATAATTTTCTAATGTCGCAAATTTTAATTGCCCCAGGGATTGCCATTTCTACAGTAAATTTTTCCAAAAATTAATTTTCTACTGTCGCAAATTTTAATTGCGCCAGGGGTTGCCTTTTCTATAGTAAATTTTTCAAAAAATAATTTTCTACTGTCGCAAATTTTAATTGCGCCAGGGATTGCCTTTTCTACAGTAAATTTTTCAAAAAATAATTTTTTACTGTCGCAAATTTTAATTACGCCGCGGATTGCCTTTTCTATAGAAAATTTTTCAAAATTTAATTTTATACTGTCGCAAATTTTAATTACGCCAGGGATTGCCTTTTCTATAGTAAATTTTTCAAAGATTAATTTTTTACTGTCGCAAATTTTAAATACGCCAGGGATTGCCTTTTCTATAGTAAATTTTTCAAAAATTAATTTTTTACTGTCGCAAATTTTAATTGCGCCAGGGATTGCCTTTTCTACAGTAAATTTTTCAAAAAATAATTTTTTACTGTCGCAAATTTTAATTGCGCCAGGGATTGCCTTTACTATAGTAAATTTTTCAAAGATTAATTTTTTACTGTCGCAAATTTTAAATACGCCAGGGATTGCCTTTTCTATAGAAAATTATTCAAAAAATAATTTTATACTGTCGCAAATTTTAATTGCGCCAGGGATTGCCTTTTCTATAGTAAATTTTTCAAAAATTAATTTTATAATGTCGCAAATTTTAATTGCGCCAGGGATTGCCTTTACTACAATAAATTTTTCAAAAAATAATTTTTTACTGTAGCAAATTTTAATTACGCCAGTGATTGCCTTTTCTATAGTAAATTTTTCAAAAAATAATTTTCTACTGTCGCAAACTTTAATTGCGCCAGGGATTGCCTTTTCTACAGTAAATTTTTCAAAAAATTATTTTTTACTGTCGCAAATTTTAATTACGCCGGGGATTGCCTTTTCTATAGTAAATTTTTCAAAAATTAATTTTATACTGTCGCAAATTTTAATTGCCCCAGGGATTGCCTTTTCTACAGTAAATTTTTCAAAAAATAATTTTTTACTGTCGCAAATTTTAAATACGCCAGGGATTGCCTTTTCTATAGTAAATTATTCAAGAAATAATTTTTTACTGTCGCTAATTTTAAATACGCCAGGGATTGCCTTTTCTATAGTAAATTTTTCAAAAAATAATTTTCTACTGTCGCAAAATTTAATTGCGCCAGGGATTGCCTTTTCTACAGTAAATTTTTCAAGAAATAATTTTTTACTGTCGCAAATTTTAATTACGCCGGGGATTGCCTTTTCTATAGTAAATTTTTCAAAAATTAATTTTATATTGTCGCAAATTTTAATTGCCCCAGGGATTGCCTTTTCTATAGTAAATTTTTCAAAAAATAATTTTCTACTCTCGCAAATTTTAAATCAGACAGGGATTGCCTTTTCTATAGTAAATTATTCAAAAATTAATTTTTTACTCTCGCAAATTTTAAATACGCCAGGGATTGCCTTTTCTATATTAAATTTTTCATAAAATAATTTTCTACTGTCGCAAATTTTAATTGCGCCAGGGATTGGCTTTTCTACAGTAAATTTTTCAAAAAATAATTTTCTACTGTCGCAAATTTTAATTGCGCCTGTGATTGCGTTTTCTACAGTAAATTTTTCAAAAAATAATTTTTTACTGTCGCAAATTTTAAATACGCCAGGGATTGCCTTTTCTATAGTAAATGTTTCAAAAATTAATTTTTTACTGTCGCAAATTTTAATTGCGCCAGGGATTGCCTTTTCTACAGTAAATTTTTCAATAAATAATTTTTTACTGTCGCAATTTTAATTGCGACAGGGATTGCCTTTTCTATAGTAAATTTTTCAAAGATTAATTTTTTACTGTCGCAAATTTTAAATACGCCAGGGATTGCCTCTTCTATAGTAAATTTTTCAAAAATTAATTTTTTAATGTCGCAAATTTTAAATACGCCAGGCATTGCCTTTTCTACAGTAAATTTTTCAAAAAATAATTTTTTACTGTCGCAAATTTTAATTGCGCCAGGGATTGCCTTTTCTACAGTAAATTTTTCAAAAAATAATTTTTTACTGTCGCAAATTTTAATTGCGCCTGGGATTGCCTTTTCTATAGTAAATTTTTCAAAGATTAATTTTTTACTGTCGCAAATTTTAAATACGCCAGGGATTGCCTTTTCTATAGTAAATTTTTCAAAAATTAATTTTTTACTGTCGCAAATTTTAATTACGCCTGGGATTGCCTTTTCTACAGTACATTTTTCAAAAAATAATTTTTTACTGTCGCAAATTTTAATTGCGCCAGGGAATGCCTTTTCTACAGTAAATTTTTCAAAAAATAATTTTCTACTCTCGCAAATTTTAAATACACCAGGGATTGGCTTTTCTACAGTAAATTTTTCAAAAAATAATTTTTTACTGTAGCAAATTTTAATTACGCCAGTGATTGCCTTTTCTATAGTAAATTTTTCAAAAAATAATTTTCTAATGTCGCAAATTTTAATTGCGCCAGGGATTGCCTTTTCTACAGTAAATTTTTCAAAAAATAATTTTTTACTGTCGCAAATTTTAAATACGCCAGGGATTGCCTCTTCTATAGTAAATTTTTCAAAAATTAATTTTATACTGTCGCAAATTTTAATTGCCCCAGGTATTGCCTTTTCTACAGTAAATTTTTCAAAAAATAATTTTTTACTGTCGCAAATTTTAATTACGCCGGGGATTGCCTCTTCTATAGTAAATTTTTCAAAAATTAATTTTATACTGTCGCAAATTTTATTTGCGCCAGGTATTGCCTTTTCTATAGCAAATTTTGCAAAAAATAATTTTTTACTGTCGCAAATTTTAAATACGCCAGGGATTGCCTTTTCCATAGTAAATTTTTCGAAAAATAATTTTTTACTGTCGCAAATTTTAATTACGCCAGGGATTGGCTTTTCTATAGTAAATTTTTCAAAAAAATAATTTTTTACTGTAGCAAATTTTAATTACGCCAGTGATTGCCTTTTCTATAGTAAATTTTTCAAAAAATCATTTTCTAATGTCGCAAATTTTAATTGCGTCAGGGATTACCTTTTCTATAGTAAATTTTTCAAAATTTAATTTTTTACTGTCGCAAATTTTAATTGCGCCAGGGATTGCCTTTTCTACAGTAAATTTTTCAAAAAATAATTTTTTACTGTCGCAAATTTTAAATACGCCAGGGATTGCCTCTTCTATAGTAAATTTTTCAAAAATTAATTTTATACTGTCGCAAATTTTAAATACGCCAGGCATTGCCTTTTCTACAGTAAATTTTTCAAAAAATAATTTTTTACTGTCGCAAATTTTAATTGCGCCAGGGATTGCCTTTTCTACAGTAAATTTTTCAAAAAATAATTTTTTACTGTCGCAAATTTTAATTGCGCCTGGGATTGCCTTTTCTATAGTAAATTTTTCAAAGATTAATTTTTTACTGTCGCAAATTTTAAATACGCCAGGGATTGCCTTTTCTATAGTAAATTTTTCAAAAATTAATTTTTTACTGTCGCAAATTTTAATTACGCCTGGGATTGCCTTTTCTACAGTACATTTTTCAAAAAATAATTTTTTACTGTCGCAAATTTTAATTGCGCCAGGGAATGCCTTTTCTACAGTAAATTTTTCAAAAAATAATTTTCTACTCTCGCAAATTTTAAATACACCAGGGATTGGCTTTTCTACAGTAAATTTTTCAAAAAATAATTTTTTACTGTAGCAAATTTTAATTACGCCAGTGATTGCCTTTTCTATAGTAAATTTTTCAAAAATTAATTTTATACTGTCGCAAATTTTATTTGCGCCAGGTATTGCCTTTTCTATAGTAAATTATTCAAGAAATAATTTTTTACTGTCGCAAATTTTAAATACGCCAGGGATTGCCTTTTCTATAGTAAATTATTCAAAAAATAATTTTTTACCGTCGCAAATTTTAATTACGCCAGGGATTGCCTTTTCTACAGTAAATTTTTCAAAAAATTATTTTCTACTGTCGCAAATTTTAATTGCGCCAGGGATTGCCTTTTCTACAGTAAATTTTTCAAAAAATAATTTTTTACTGTCGCAAATGTTAAATACGCCAGAGATTGCCTTTTCTATAGTAAATTTTTCAAAAAATAATTTTCTACTGTCGCAAATTTTAATTGCGCCAGGGATTGCCATTTCTACAGTAAATTTTTCAAAAAATAATTTTTTACTGTCACAAATTTTAATTACGCCAGGGATTGCCTTTTCTATTGTAAATTTTTCAAAAATTAATTTTTTACTGTCGCAAATTTTAAATACGCCAGGGATTGCCTTTTCTATAGTAAATTTTTCAAAAAATAATTTTTTACTGTCGCAAATTTTAATTGCGTCAGGGATTACCTTTTCTATAGTAAATTTTTCAAAATTTAATTTTATATTGCCGCAAATTTTAAATACGCCAGGGATTGCCTTTTCTATAGTAAATTATTCAAGAAATAATTTTTTACTGTCGCAAATTTTAAATACGCCAGGGATTGCCTTTTCTACAGTAAATTTTTCAAAAAATAATTTTTTACTGTCGCAAATTTTAATTACGCCAGGGATTGCCTTTTCTACAGTAAATTTTTCAAAAAATAATTTTTTACTGTCGCAAATTTTAACTACGCCGGGGATTGCCTTTTCTATAGTAAATTTTTCAAAAATTAATTTTATACTGTCGCAAATTTTAATTGCGCCAGGGATTGCCTTTTCTATAGTATATTTTTCAAAAAATAATTTTCTACTCTCGCAAATTTTAAATCAGCCAGGGATTGCCTTTTCTATAGTAAATTATTCAAAAATTAATTTTTTACTGTCGCAAATTTTAAATACGCCAGGGATTGCCTTTTCTATAGTAAATTATTCAAGAAATAATTTTTTACTGTCGCAAACTTTAAATACGCCAGGGATTGCCTTTTCTATAGTATATTTTTCAAAAAATAATTTTCTACTCTCGCAAATTTTAAATCAGCCAGGCATTGCCTTTTCTATAGTAAATTATTCAAAAATTAATTTTTTACTGTCGCAAATTTTAAATACGCCAGGGATTGCCTTTTCTATAGTAAATTTTTCAAAAAATAATTTTCTACTGTCGCAAATTTTAATTGCGCCAGGGATTGCCTTTTCTACAGTAAATTTTTCAAAAAATAATTTTCTACAGTCGCAAATTTTAATTGCGCCTGTGATTGCCTTTTCTATAGTAAATTTTTCAAAGATTAATTTTTTACTGTCGCAAATTTTAAATACGCCAGGGATTGCCTTTTCTATAGTAAATTTTAAAAAATTAATTTTTTACTGTCGCAAATTTTAATTACGCCAGGGATTGCCTTTTCTACAGTACATTTTTCAAAAACTAATTTTTTACTGTCGCAAATTTTAATTGCGCCAGGGATTGCCTTTTCTACAGTAAATTTTTCAAAAAATAATTTTCTAATATCGCAAATTTTAAATACACCAGGGATTGGCTTTTCTACAGTAAATTTTTCAAAAAATAATTTTTTACTCTAGCAAATTTAAATTACGCCAGTGATTGCCTTTTCTATAGTAAATTTTTCAAAAAATAATTTTCTACTGTCGCAAATTTTAATTGCGCCAGGGATTGCCTTTTCTACAGTAAATTTTTCAAAAAATAATTTTTTACTGTCGCAAATTTTAATTGCGTCACGGATTGCCTTTTCTACAGTAAATTTTTCAAAAAATAATTTTCTACTGTCGCAAATTTTAATTGCCCCAGGGATTGCCTTTTCTACAGTAAATTTTTCCAAAAATTAATTTTCTACTGTCGCAAATTTTAATTGCGCCAGGGATTGCCTTTTCTATAGTAAATTTTTCAAAAAATTAATTTTCTACAGTCGCAAATTTTAATTGCGCCAGGGATTGCCTTTTCTATAGTAAATTTTTCAAAAAATAATTTTCTACTGTCGCAAATTTTAATTGCGCCAGGGATTGCCTTTTCTACAGTAAATTTTTCAAAAAATAATTTTTTACTGTCGCAAATTTTAATTACGCCGGGGATTGCCTTTTCAATAGAAAATTTTTCAAAAATTAATTTTATACTGTCGCAAATTTTAATTACGCCAGGGATTGCCTTTTCTATAGTAAATTATTCAAGAAATAATTTTTTACTGTCGCAAATTTTAAATACGCCAGGGATTGCCTTTTCTACAGTAAAATTTGCAAAAAATAATTTTTTACTGTCGAAAATTTTAATTACGCCAGGGATTGCCTTTTCTACAGTAAATTTTTCAAAAAATAATTTTTTACTGTCGCAAATTTTAATTACGCCGGGGATTGCTTTTTCTATATTAAATTTTTCAAAAATTAATTTTATACTGTCGCAAATTTTAATTGCGTCAGGGATTGCCATTTCTATAATAAATTTTTCAAAAAATAATTTTCTACTGTCGCAAATTTTAAATCAGCCAGGGATTGCCTTTTCTATAGTAAATTTTTCAAAAAATAATTTTTACTGTCGCAAATTTTAAATACGCCAGGCATTGCCTTTTCTACAGTAAATTTTTCAAAAAATAATTTTTTACTGTCGCAAATTTTAAATACGCCAGGCATTGCCTTTTCTATAGTAAATTTTTCAAAAAATAATTTTTTACTGTCGCAAATTTTAATTGCGCCAGGGATTGCCTTTTCTACAGTAAATTTTTCAAAAAATAATTTTTTACTGTCGCAAATTTTAATTGCGCCAGGGATTGCCTTTTCTATAGTAAATTTTTCAAAGATTAATTTTTTACTGTCGCAAATTTTAAATACGCCAGGGATTGCCTTTTCTATAGTAAATTTTTCAAAAATTAATTTTTTACTGTCGCAAATTTTAATTACTCCAGGGATTGCCTTTTCTACAGTACATTTTTCAAAAAATAATTTTTTACTGTCGCAAATTTTAATTGCGCCAGGGATTGCCTTTTCTACAGTAAATTTTTCAAAAAATAATTTTCTACTGTCGCAAATTTTAAATACACCAGGGATTGGCTTTCTACAGTAAATTTTTCAAAAAATAATTTTCTACTGTCGCAAATTTTAATTGCGCCAGGGATTGCCTTTTCTACAGTAAATTTTTCAAAAAATAATTTTTTACTGTCGCAAATTTTAAATCCGCCAGGGATTGCCTTTTCTATAGTAAATTATTCAAAAAATAATTTTTTATTGTCGCAAATTTTAATTGCGCCAGGGATTGCCTTTTCTATAGTAAATTATTCAAAAACTAATTTTATACTGTCGCAAATTTTAATTGCGCCAGGGATTGCCTTTTCTATAGTAAAATATTCAAAAATTAATTTTATAATGCCGCAAATTTTAATTGCGCCAGGGATTGCCTTTTCTACAGTAAATTTTTCAAAAAATAATTTTTTTCTGTCGCAAATTTTAATTACGCCAGTGATTGCCTTTTCTATAGTAAATTTTTCAAAAAATAATTTTCTACTGTCGCAAATTTTAATTGCGCCAGGGATTGCCTTTTCTACAGTAAATTTTTCAAAAAATAATTTTTTACTGTCGCAAATTTTAATTACGCCGGGGATTGCCTTTTCTATAGTAAATTTTGCAAAAAATATTTTTTTTTTGTCGCAAATTTTAAATACGCCAGGGATTGTATTTTCTATAGTAAATTTTTCGAAAAATAATTTTTTACTGTCGCAAATTTTAATTACGCCAGGGATTGCCTTTTCTACAGTAAATTTTTCAAAAAAATAATTTTTTACTGTCGCAAATTTTAATTACGCCAGGGAATGCCTTTTCTATAGTAAATTATTCAAAAAATAATTTTTTACTGTCGCAAATTTTAATTACGCCAGGGATTGCCTTTTCTACAGTAAATTTTTCAAAAAATAATTTTCTACTGTCGCAAGTTTTAATTACGCCAGGGATTGCCTTTTCTACAGTAATTTTTTCAAAAAATAATTTTTTACTGTCGCAAATTTTAAATACGCCAGGGATTGCCTTTTCTATAGTAAATTTTTCAAAAAATAATTTTCTACTGTCGCAAATTTTAATTGCGCCAGGGATTGCCTCTTCTACAGTAAATTGTTCAAAAAATAATTTTTTACTGTCGCAAATTTTAATTACGCCAGGGATTGCCTTTTCTATAGAAAATTTTTCAAAAATTAATTTTTTACTGTCGCAAATTTTAAATACGCCAGGGATTACCTTTTTTATAGTAAATTTTTCAAAAAATAATTTTTTACTGTCGCAAATTTTAATTGCGCCAGGGATTGTCTTTTCTATAGTAAATTTTTCAAAATTTAATTTTGTACTGTCGCAAATTTTAAATACGCCAGGGATTGCCTTATCTATAGTAAATTATTCAAGAAATAATTTTTTACTGTCGCAGATTTTAAAAACGCCAGGGATTGCCTTTTCTATAGTAAATTTTTCAAAAATTAATTTTTTACTGTCTCAAATTTTAATTGCGCCAGGGATTGCCTTTTCTACAGTAAATTTTTCAAAAAATAATTTTTTACTGTCGCAAATTTTAATTGCGACAGGGATTGCCTTTTCTATAGTAAATTTTTCAAAAAATAATTTTATAATGCCGCAAATTTTAATTGCGCCAGGGATTGCCTTTTCTACAGTAAATTTTTCAAAAATAATTTTTTACTGTCGCAAATTTTAATTACGCCAGTGATTGCCTTTTCTATAGTAAATTTTTCAAAAAATAATTTTCTACTGTCGCAAATTTTAATTGCGCCTGTGATTGCCTTTTCTACAGTAAAGTTTTCAAAAAATAATTTTTTACTGTCGCAAATTTTAAATACGCCAGGGATTGCCTTTTCTATAGTAAATTTTTCAAAAATTAATTTTTTACTGTCTCAAATTTTAATTGCGCCAGGGATTGCCTTTTCTACAGTAAATTTTTCAAAAAATAATTTTTTACTGTCGCAAATTTTAATTGCGACAGGGATTGCCTTTTCTATAGTAAATTTTTCAAAGATTAATTTTTTGCTGTCGCAAATTTTAAATACGCCAGGGATTGCCTTTTCTATAGTAAATTATTCAAAAACTAATTTTATACTGTCGCAAATTTTAATTGCTCCAGGGATTGCCTTTTCTACAGTAAATTTTTCAAAAAATAATTTTTTACTGTCGCAAATTTTAATTACGTCAGTGATTGCCTTTTCTATAGTAAATTTTTCAAAAAATAATTTTCTACTGTCGCAAATTTTAATTGCGACAGGGATTGCCTTTTCTACAGTAAATTTTTCAAAAAATAGTTTTTTACTGTCGCAATTTTTAATTGCGCCAGGGATTGCCTTTTCTATAGTAAAATTTTCAAAAATTAATTTTATACTCTCGCAATTTTTAATTGCCCCAGGGATTGCCTTTTCTACAGTAAATTTTTCAAAAAATAATTTTTTACTGTCGCAAGTTTTAATTACGCCGGGGATTGCCTTTTCTATAGTAAATTTTTCAAAAATTAATTTTATACTGTCGCAAATTTTAATTGCGCCAGGTATTGCCTTTTCTACAGTAATTTTTTCAAAAAATAATTTTTTACTGTCGCAAATTTTAATTACGCCGGGGATTGCCTTTTCTATAGTAAATTTTTCAAAAATTAATTTTATACTCTCGCAAATTTTAATTGCCCCAGGGATTGCCTTTTCTACAGTAAATTTTTCAAAAAATAATTTTTTACTGTCGCATATTTTAATTACGCCGGGGATTGCCTTTTCTATAGTAAATTTTTCAAAAATTAATTTTATACTGTCGCAAATTTTATTGCGCCAAGTATTGCCTTTTCTATAGTAAATTTTGCAAAAATAATTTTTTTTTGTCGCAAATTTTAAATACGCCAGGATTGCCTTTTCTATAGTAAATTTTTCGAAAATAATTTTTTACTGTCGCAAATTTTAATTACGCCAGGGATTGCCTTTCCTACAGTAAATTTTTCAAAAAATTATTTTTTACTGTCGCAAATTTTAATTACGCCAGGGATTGCCTTTTCTATAGTAAATTATTCAAAAAATAATTTTTTACTGTCGCAAATTTTAATTACGCCAGGGATTGCCTTTTCTACAGTAAATTTTTCAAAAAATAATTTTCTACTGTCACAAATTTTAATTCCGCCAGGGATTGCCTTTTCTACAGTAATTTTTTCAAAAAATAATTTTTTACTGTCGCAAATTTTAAATACGCCAGGGATTGCCTTTTCTATAGTAAATTTTTCAAAAAATAATTTTCTACTGTCGCAAATTTTAATTGCGCCAGGGATTGCCTTTTCTACAGTAAATTGTTCAAAAAATAATTTTTTACTGTCGCAAATTTTAATTACGCCAGGGATTGCCTTTTCTACAGTAAATTTTTCAAAAATAATTTTTTACTGTCGCAAATTTAATTACGCCGGGGATTGCCTTTTCTATAGTAAATTTTTCAAAATTAATTTTATACTCTCGCAAATTTTAATTGCCCCAGGGATTGCCTTTTCTACAGTAAATTTTTCAAAAAATAATTTTTTACTGTCGCAAATTTAATTACGCCGGGGATTGCCTTTTCTATAGTAAATTTTTCAAAAATTAATTTTATACTGTCGCAAATTTTAATTGCGCCAGGTATTGCCTTTTCTATAGTAAATTTTGCAAAAAATAATTTTTTTTTGTCGCAAATTTTAAATACGCCAGGGATTGCCTTTTCTATAGTAAATTTTTCGAAAAATAATTTTTTACTGTCGCAAATTTTAATTACGCAGGGATTGCCTTTTCTACAGTAAATTTTTCAAAAATAATTTTTTACTGTCGCAAATTTTAATTACGCCAGGTATTGCCTTTTCTACAGTAAATTATTCAAAAAATAATTTTCTACTGTCTCAAATTTTAATTGCGCCAGGGATTGCCTTTTCTACAGTAAATTTTCAAAAAAATAATTTTCTACTGTCGCAAATTTTAATTGCGCCTGTGATTGCCTTTTCTACAGTAAATTTTTCAAAGATTAATTTTTTACTGTCGCAAATTTTAAATACGCCAGGGATTGCCTTTTCTATAGTAAATTTTTCAAAAATTAATTTTTTACTGTCGCAAATTTTAATTAGGCCAAGGATTGCCTTTTCTACAGTACATTTTTCAAAAAATAATTTTTTACTGTCGCAAATTTTAATTGCGCCAGGGATTGCCTTTTCTACAGTAAATTTTTCAAAAATAATTTTCTACTGTCGCAAATTTTAAATACACCAGGGATTGGCTTTTCTACAGTAAATTTTTCAAAAAATAATTTTTTACTCTAGCAAATTTTAATTACGCCAGTGATTGCCTGTTCTATAGTAAATTTTTCAAAAATATACTTTCTACTGTCGCAAATTTTAATTGCGCCTGTGATTGCCTTTTCTACAGTAAATTTTTCAAAAAATAATTTTTTACTGTCGCAAATTTTAAATACGCCAGGGATTGCCTTTTCTATAGTAAATTTTTCAAAAATTAATTTTTTACTGTCGCAAATTTTAATTGCGCCAGGGATTGCCTTTTCTACAGTAAATATTTCAAAAAATAATTTTTTACTGTCGCAAATTTTAATTACGCCAGGTATTGCCTTTTCTACAGTAAATTATTCAAAAAAAAATTTTCTACTGTCTCAAATTTTAATTGCGCCAGGGATTGCCTTCTCTACAGTAAATTTTTCAAAAAAATAATTTTCTACTGTCGCAAATTTTAATTGCGCCTGTGATTGCCTTTTCTACAGTAAATTTTTCAAAGATTAATTTTTTACTGTCGCAAATTTTAATTACTCCAGGGATTGCCTTTTCTAAAGTACATTTTTCAAAAAATAATTTTTTACTGTCGCAAATTTTAATTGCGCAGGGATTGCCTTTTCTACAGTAAATTTTTCAAAAAATAATTTTCTACTGTCGCAAATTTTAAATACACCAGGGATTGGCTTTTCTACAGTAAATTTTTCAAAAAATAATTTTCTACTGTCGCAAATTTTAATTGCGCCAGGATTGCCTTTTCTACAGTAAATTTTTCAAAAAATAATTTTTTACTGTCGCAAATTTTAAATCCGCCAGGGATTGCCTTTTCTATAGTAAATTATTCAAAAAATAATTTTTTACTGTCGCAAATTTTAATTGCGCAGGGATTGCCTTTTCTATAGTAAATTATTCAAAAACTAATTTTATACTGTCGCAAATTTTAATTGCGCCAGGGATTGCCTTTTCTATAGTAAAATTTTCAAAAATTAATTTTATAATGCCGCAAATTTTAATTGCGCCAGGGATTGCCTTTTCTACAGTAAATTTTTCAAAAAATAATTTTTTACTGTCGCAAATTTTAATTACGCCAGTGATTGCCTTTTCTATAGTAAATTGTTCAAAAAATAATTTTCTACTGTCGCAAATTTTAATTGCGCCAGGGATTGCCTTTTCTACAGTAATTTTTTCAAAAAATAATATTTTACTCTCGCAAATTTTAAATACGCCAGGGATTGCCTTTTCTATAGTAAATTTTTCAAAAAATAATTTTCTACTGTCGCAAATTTTAATTGCGCCAGGGATTGCCTTTTCTACAGTAAATTGTTCAAAAAATAATTTTTTACTGTCGCAAATTTTAATTACGCCAGGGATAGCCTTTTCTACAGTAAATTTTTCAAAAAATAGTTTTCTACTGTCGCAAATTTTAATTGCGCCAGGGATTGCCTTTTCTACAGTAAATTGTTCAAAAAATAATTTTTTACTGTCGCAAATTTTAATTACGCCAGGGATTGCCTTTTCTATAGAAAATTTTTCAAAATTAATTTTTTACTGTCGCAAATTTTAAATACGCCAGAGATTACCTTTTTTATAGTAAATTTTTCAAAAAATAATTTTTTACTGTCGCAAAATTTTAATTGCGCCAGGGATTGCCTTTTCTATAGAAAATTTTTCAAAATTTAATTTTGTACTGTCGCAAATTTTAAATACGCCAGGGATTGCCTTTTCTATAGTAAATTATTCAAGAAATAATTTTTTACTGTCGCAAATTTTAAAAACGCCAGGGTTGCCTTTTCTACAGTAAATTTTTCAAAAAATAATTTTTTACTGTCGCGAATTTTAATTACGCCAGGAATTGCCTTTTCTACAGTAAATTTTTCAAAAATATTTTTTAGTGTCGCAAATTTTAATTACGCCAGGTATTGGCTTTTCTACAGTAAATTTTTCAAAAAATAATTTTCTACTGTCGCAAATTTTAATTGCGCCTGTGATTGCCTTTTCTACAGTAAATTTTTCAAAAAATAATTTTTTACTGTCGCAAATTTTAAATACGCCAGGGATTGCCTATTCTATAGTAAATTTTTCAAAAATTAATTTTTACTGTCGCAAATTTTAATTGCGCCAGGGATTGCCTTTTCTACAGTAAATTTTTCAAAAAATAATTTTTTACTGTCGCAAATTTTAATTGCGACAGGGATTGCCTTTTCTATAGTAATTTTTCAAAGATTAATTTTTTGCTGTCGCAAATTTTAAATACGCCAGGGATTGCCTTTTCTATAGTAAATTTTTCAAAAATTAATTTTTTACTGTCGCAAATTTTAAATACGCCAGGCATTGCCTTTTCTAAAGTAAATTTTTCAAAAATAATTTTTTACTGGCGCAAATTTTAATTGCGCCAGGGATTGCCTATTCTATAGAAAATTTTTCAAAATTTAATTTTGTACTGTCGCAAATTTTAAATACGCCAGGGATTGCCTTTTCTATAGTAAATTATTCAAGAAATAATTTTTTACTGTCGCAAATTTTAAAAACGCCAGGGTTGCCTTTTCTACAGTAAATTTTCAAAAAATAGTTTTCTACTGTCGCAAATTTTAATTGCGCCAGGGATTGCCTTTTCTACAGTAAATTGTTCAAAAAATAATTTTCTACTGTCGCAAATTTTAATTGCGCCAGGGATTGCCATTTCTACAGTAAATTGTTCAAAAAATAATTTTTTACTGTCGCAAATTTTAATTACGCCAGGGATTGCCTTTTCTATAGAAAATTTTTCAAAAATTAATTTTTTACTGTCGCAAATTTTAAATACGCCAGGGATTACCTTTTTTATAGTAAATTTTTCAAAAAATAATTTTTTACTGTCGCAAATTTTAATTGCGCCAGGGATTGCCTTTTCTATAGTAAATTTTTCAAAATTAATTTTGTACTGCCGCAAATTTTAAATACGCCAGGGATTTGCCTTTTCTATAGTAAATTATTCAAGAAATAATTTTTTACTGTCGCAAATTTTAAAAACGCCAGGGTTGCCTTTTCTACAGTAAATTTTTCAAAAAATAATTTTTTACTGTCGCGAATTTTAATTACGCCAGGGATTGCCTTTTCTACAGTAAATTTTTCAAAAAATAATTTTTTACTGTCGCAAATTTTAATTACGCCAGGTATCGCCTTTTCTACAGTAAATTTTTCAAAAAATAATTTTCTACTGTCGCAAATTTTAATTGCGCCTGTGATTGCCTTTTCTACAGTAAATTTTTCAAAAAATAATTTTTTACTGTCGCAAATTTTAAATACGCCAGGGATTGTCTTTTCTATAGTAAATTTTTCAAAAATTAATTTTTTACTGTCGCAAATTTTAATTGCGCCAGGGATTGCCTTTTCTACAGTAAATTTTTCACAAAATAATTTCTTACTGTCGCAAATTTTAATTGCGACAGGGATTGCCTTTTCTATAGTAAATTTTTCAAAGATTAATTTTTGCTGTCGCAAATTTTAAATACGCCAGGGATTGCCTTTTCTATAGTAAATTTTTCAAAAAATAATTTTTTACTGTCGCAAATTTTAATTGCGCCAGGGATTGCTTTTTCTACAGTAAATTTTTCAAAAAATAATTTTCTACTGTCGCAAATTTTAAATACACCAGGGATTGGCTTTTCTACAGTAAATTTTTCAAAAATAATTTTCTACTGTCGCAAATTTTAATTGCGCCAGGGATTGCCTCTTCTACAGTAAATTTTTCAAAAATAATTTTTTACTGTCGCAAATTTTAAATCCGCCAGGGATTGCCTTTTCTATAGTAAATTATTCAAAAAATAATTTTTTACTGTCGCAAATTTTAATTGCGCCAGGGATTGCCTTTTCTATAGTAAATTATTCAAAAACTAATTTTATACTGTCGCAAATTTTAATTGCGCCAGGGATTGCCTTTTCTATAGTAAAATTTTCAAAAATTAATTTTATAATGCCGCAAATTTTAATTGCCCCAGGGATTGCCTTTTCTACAGTAAATTTTTCAAAAAATAATTTTTTACTGTCGCAAATTTTAATTACGCCAGTGATTGCCTTTTCTATAGTAAATTTTTCAAAAAATAATTTTCTACTGTCGCAAATTTTAATTGCGCCAGGGATTGCCTTTTCTACAGTAATTTTTCAAAAAATAATTTTTTACTGTCGCAAATTTTAATTACGCCGGGGATTGCCTTTTCTATAGTAAATTTTTCAAAAATTAATTTTATACTCTCGCAAATTTTAATTGCCCCAGGGATTGCCTTTTCTACAGTAAATTTTTCAAAAATTAATTTTATACTGTCGCAAATTTTAATTGCGCCAGGTATTGCCTTTTTTATAGTAAATTTTGCAAAAAATAATTTTTTTTGTCGCAAATTTTAAATACGCCAGGGATTGCCTTTTCTATAGTAAATTTTTCGAAAAATAATTTTTTACTGTCGCAAATTTTAATTACGCCAGGGATTGCCTTTCCTACAGTAAATTTTTCAAAAAATAATTTTTTACTGTCGCAAGTTTTAATTACGCCAGGGATTGCCTTTTCTATAGTAAATTATTCAAAAAATAATTTTTTACTGTCGCAAATTTTAATTACGCCAGGGATTGCCTTTTCTACAGTAAATTTTTCAAAAAATAATTTTCTACTGTCGCAAATTTTAATTCCGCCAGGGATTGCCTTTTCTACAGTAATTTTTTCAAAAAATAATTTTTTACTGTCCCAAATTTTAAATACGCCAGGGATTGCCTTTTCTATAGTAAATTTTTCAAAAAATAATTTTCTACTGTCGCAAATTTTAATTGCGCCAGGGATTGCCTTTTCTACAGTAAATTGTTCAAAAAATAATTTTTTACTGTCGCAAATTTTAATTACGCCAGGGATTGCCTTTTCTACAGTAAATTTTTCAAAAAATAATTTTTTACTGTCGCAAATTTTAATTACGCCGGGGATTGCCTTTTCTATAGTAAATTTTTCAAAAATTAATTTTATACTCTCGCAAATTTTAATTGCCCCAGGGATTGCCTTTTCTACAGTAAATTTTTCAAAAAATAATTTTCTACTGTCAAAAATTTTAATTCCGCCAGGGATTGCCTTTTCTACAGTAATTTTTTCAAAAAATAATTTTTTACTGTCGCAAATTTTAAATACGCCAGGGATTGCCTTTTCTATAGTAAATTTTTCAAAAATTAATTTTTTACTGTCGCAAATTTTAATTACTCCAGGGATTGCCTTTTCTACAGTACATTTTTCAAAAAAATAATTGTTTACTGTCGCAAATTTTAATTGCGCCAGGGATTGCCTTTTCTACAGTAAATTTTTCAAAAAATAATTTTCTACTGTCGCAAATTTTAAATACACCAGGGATTGGCTTTTCTACAGTAAATTTTTCAAAAAATAATTTTCTACTGTCGCAAATTTTAATTGCGCCAGGGATTGCCTTTTCTACAGTAAATTTTTCAAAAAATAATTTTTTACTGTCGCAAATTTTAAATCCGCCAGGGATTGCCTTTTCTATAGTAAATTAGTCAAAAAATAATTTTTTACTGTCGCAAATTTTAATTGCGCCAGGGATTGCCTTTTCTATAGTAAATTATTCAAAAACTAATTTTATACTGTCGCAAATTTTAATTGCGCCAGGGATTGCCTTTTCTATAGTAAAATTTTCAAAAATTAATTTTATAATGCCGCAAATTTTAATTGCCCCAGGGATTGCCTTTTCTACAGTAAATTTTTCAAAAAATAATTTTTTACTGTCGCAAGTTTTAATTACGCCAGTGATTGCCTTTTCTATAGTAAATTTTTCAAAAAATAATTTTCTACTGTCGCAAATTTTAATTGCGCCAGGGATTGCCTTTTCTGCAGTAAATTTTTCAAAAAATAATTTTTTACTGTCGCAAATTTTAATTACGCCGGGGATTGCCTTTTCTATAGTAAATTTTTCAAAAATTAATTTTATACTCTCGCAAATTTTAATTGCCCAGGGATTGCCTTTTCTACAGTAAATTTTTCAAAAAATAATTTTCTACTGTCAAAAATTTTAATTCCGCCAGGGATTGCCTTTTCTACAGTAATTTTTTCAAAAAATAATTTTTTACTGTCGCAAATTTTAAATACGCCAGGGATTGCCTTTTCTATAGTAAATTTTTCAAAAATTAATTTTTTACTGTCGCAAATTTTAATTACTCCAGGGATTGCCTTTTCTACAGTACATTTTTCAAAAAATAATTGTTTACTGTCGCAAATTTTAATTGCGCCAGGGATTGCCTTTTCTACAGTAAATTTTTCAAAAAATAATTTTCTACTGTCGCAAATTTTAAATACACCAGGGATTGGCTTTTCTACAGTAAATTTTTCAAAAAATAATTTTCTACTGTCGCAAATTTTAATTGCGCCAGGGATTGCCTTTTCTACAGTAAATTTTTCAAAAAATAATTTTTTACTGTCGCAAATTTTAAATCCGCCAGGGATTGCCTTTTCTATAGTAAATTAGTCAAAAAATAATTTTTTACTGTCGCAAATTTTAATTGCGCCAGGGATTGCCTTTTCTATAGTAAATTATTCAAAAACTAATTTTATACTGTCGCAAATTTTAATTGCGCCAGGGATTGCCTTTTCTATAGTAAAATTTTCAAAAATTAATTTTATAATGCCGCAAATTTTAATTGCCCCAGGGATTGCCTTTTCTACAGTAAATTTTTCAAAAAATAATTTTTTACTGTCGCAAATTTTAATTACGCCAGTGATTGCCTTTTCTATAGTAAATTTTTCAAAAAATAATTTTCTACTGTCGCAAATTTTAATTGCGCCAGGGATTGCCTTTTCTGCAGTAAATTTTTCAAAAATAATTTTTTACTGTCGCAAATTTAATTACGCCGGGGATTGCCTTTTCTATGGTAAATTTTTCAAAAATTAATTTTATACTCTCGCAAATTTTAATTGCCCCAGGGATTGCCTTTTCTACAGTAAATTTTTCAAAAAATAATTTTTTTACTGTCGCAAATTTTAATTACGCCGGGGATTGCCTTTTCTATAGTAAATTTTTCAAAAATTAATTTTATACTGTCGCAAATTTTAATTGCGCCAGGTATTGCCTTTTTATAGTAAATTTTGCAAAAATAATTTTTTTTTGTCGCAAATTTTAAATACGCCAGGGATTGCCTTTTCTATAGTAAATTTTTCGAAAAATAATTTTTTACTGTCGCAAATTTTAATTACGCCAGGGATTGCCTTTCCTACAGTAAATTTTTCAAAAAATAATTTTTTACTGTCGCAAATTTTAATTACGCCAGGGATTGCCTTTTCTACAGTAATTTTTTCAAAAAATAATTTTTTACTGTCCCAAATTTTAAAAACGCCAGGGATTGCCTTTTCTATAGTAAATTTTCAAAAAATAATTTTCTACTGTCGCAAATTTTAATTGCGCCAGGGATTGCCTATTCTACAGTAAATTGTTCAAAAAATAATTTTTTACTGTCGCAAATTTTAATTACGCCAGGGATTGCCTTTTCTACAGTAAATTTTTCAAAAAATAATTTTTTACTGTCGCAAATTTTAATTACGCGGGGATTGCCTTTTCTATAGTAAATTTTTCAAAAATTATTTTTATACTCTCGCAAATTTTAATTGCCCCAGGGATTGCCTTTTCTACAGTAAATTTTTCAAAAAATAATTTTTTACTGTCGCAAATTTTAATTACGCCGGGGATTGCCTTTTCTATAGTAAATTTTTCAAAAATTAATTTTATACTATCGCAAATTTTAATTGCGCCAGGTATTGCCTTTTCTATAGTAAATTTTGCAAAAAATAATTTTTTTTTGTCGCAAATTTTAAATACGCCAGGGATTGCCTTTTCTATAGTAAATTGTTTCGAAAATAATTTTTTACTGTCGCAAATTATAATTACGCCAGGGGATTGCCTTTTCTACAGTAAATTTTTCAAAAAATAATTTTTTACTGTCGCAAATTTTAATTACGCCAGGGATTGCCTTTTCTATAGTAAATTATTCATAAAATTAATTTTTTTACTGTCGCAAATTTTAATTACGCCAGGGATTGCCTTTTCTACAGTAAATTTTTCAAAAAATAATTTTCTACTGTCGCAAATTTTAATTCCGCCTTTTCTACAGTAATTTTTTCAAAAATAATTTTTTACTGTCGCAAATTTTAAATACGCCAGGGATTGCCTTTTCTATAGTAAATTTTTCAAATAATAATTTTCTACTGTCGCAAATTTTAATTGCGCCAGGGATTGCCTTTTCTACAGTAAATTGTTCAAAAAATAATTTTTACTGTCGCAAATTTTAATTACGCCAGGGATTGCCTTTTCTATAGAAAATTTTTCAAAAATTAATTTTTTACTGTCGCAAATTTTAAATACGCCAGGGATTACCTTTTTTATAGTAAATTTTTCAAAAAATAATTTTTTACTGTCGCAAATTTTAATTGCGCCAGGGATTGCCTTTTTCTATAGTAAATTTTTCAAAATTTAATTTTGTACTGTCGCAAATTTTAAATACGCCAGGGATTGCCTTTTCTATAGTAAATTATTCAGAAATAATTTTTTACTGTCGCAAATTTTAAAAACGGCAGGGGTTGCCTTTTCTACAGTAAATTTTTCAAAAAATAATTTTTTACTGTCGCAAATTTTAATTACGCCAGGGATTGCCTTTTCTACAGTAAATTTTTCAAAAAATAATTTTTTACTGTCGCAAATTTTAATTACGCCAGGTATTGCCTCTTCTACAGTAAATTATTCAAAAAATAATTTTCTACTCTCTCAAATTTTAACTGCGCCAGGGATTGCCTTTTCTACAGTAAATTTTTCAAAAAAATAATTTTCTACTGTCGCAAATTTTAATTGCGCCTGTGATTGCCTTTTCTACAGTAAATTTTTCAAAGATTAATTTTTTACTGTCCCAAATTTTAAATACGCTAGGGATTGCCTTTTCTATAGTAAATTTTTCAAAAATTAATTTTTTACTGTCGCAAATTTTAATTACGCCAGGGATTGCCTTTTCTACAGTACATTTTTCAAAAAAAAATTTTTTACTGTCGCAAATTTTAATTGCGCCAGGGATTGCCTTTTCTACAGTAAATTTTTCAAAAAATAATTTTCTAATGTCGCAAATTTTAAATACACCAGGGATTGGCTTTTCTACAGTAAATTTTTCAAAAAATAATTTTTTACTCTAGCAAATTTTAATTACGCCAGTGATTGCCATTTCTATAGTAAATTTTTCAAAAAATAACTTTCTACTGTCGCAAATTTTAATTGCGCCAGGGATTGCCTTTTCTACAGTAAATTTTTCAAAAATAATTTTTTACTGTCGCAAATTTTAACTACGCCGAGGATTGCCTTTTCTATAGTAAATTTTTCAAAAATTAATTTTTATACTTTCGCAAATTTTAATTGCCCCAGGGATTGCCTTTTCTACAGTAAATTTTTCAAAAAATAATTTTTTACTGTCTCAAATTTTAATTACGCCGGGGATTGCCTTTTCTATAGTAAATTTTTCAAAAAAATAATTTTCTACTGTCGCAAATTTTAATTGCGCCTGTGATTGCCTTTTTCTACAGT
Organism: Dioctria linearis; assembly: GCA_963930735.1. NCBI lineage: Eukaryota > Metazoa > Arthropoda > Insecta > Diptera > Asilidae > Dioctria > Dioctria linearis. The sequence goes on from CAWVNZ010002163.1 coordinate 48,298, forward strand.
AAATTTTTCAAAGATTAATTTTTTACTGTCGCAAATTTTAAATACCCCAGGGATTGCCTTTTCTATAGTAAATTTTTCAAAAATTAATTTTTTACTGTCGCAAATTTTATTACGCCAGGGATTGCCTTTTCTACAGTACATTTTTCAAAAAATAATTTTTTACTGTCGCAAATTTTAATTGCGCCAGGGATTGCCTTTTCTACAGTAAATTTTTCAAAAAATAATTTTCTGCTGTCGCAAATTTTAAATACACCAGGGATTGGCTTTTCTACAGTAAATTTTTCAAAAAATAATTTTTTACTCTAGCAAATTTTAATTACGCCAGTGATTGCCTTTTCTATAGTAAATTTTTCAAAAAACAACTTTCTACTGTCGCAAATTTTAATTGCGCCAGGGATTGCCTTTTCTACAGTAAATTTTTCAAAAAATAATTCTTTACTGTCGCAAATTTTAACTACGCCGAGGATTGCCTTTTCGATAGTAAATTTTTCAAAAATTAATTTTATACTGTCGCAAATTTTATTTGCGCCAGGTATTGCCTTTTCTATAGTAAATTTTGCAAAAAATAATTTTTTTACTGTCGCAAATTTTAAATACGCCAGGGATTGCCTTTTCTATAGTAAATTTTTCGAAAAATAATTTTTTACTGTCGCAAATTTTAATTACGCCATGGATTGCCTTTTCTACAGTAAATTTTTCAAAAAATAATTTTTTTACTGTCGCAAATTTTAATTACGCCAGAGATTGCCTTTTCTATAGTAAATTATTCAAAAAATAATTTTTTACCGTCGCAAATTTTAATTACGCCAGGGATTGCCTTTTCTACAGTAAATTTATCAAAAAATAATTTTCTACTGTCGCAAATTTTAATTGCGCCAGGGATTGCCTTTTATACAGTAAATTTTTCAAAAAATAATTTTTTACTGTCGCAAATTTTAAATACGCCAGGGATTGCCTTTTCTATAGTAAATTTTTCAAAAAATAATTTTTCTACTCTCGCAAATTTTAATTGCGCCAGGGATTCTTTTCTACAGTAAATTTTTCAAAAAATAATTTTCTACTGTCGCAAATTTTAAATTGCGCCTGTGATTGCCTTTTCTATAGTAAATTTTTCAAAGATTAATTTTTTACTGTCGCAAATTTTAAATAAGCCAGGGATTGCCTTTTCTATAGTGAATTTTAAAAAAATTAATTTTTTTACTGTCGCAAATTTTAATTACGCCAGGGATTGCCTTTTCTACAGTACATTTTTCAAAAAATAATTTTTTACTGTCGCAAATTTTAATTGCGCCAGGGATTGCCTTTTCTACAGTAAATTTTTCAAAAATATTTTCTACTGTCGCAAATTTTAAATACACCAGGGATTGGCTTTTCTACAGTAAATTTTCCAAAAAATAATTTTTTACTCTAGCAAATTTTAATTACGCCAATGATTGCCTTTTCTATAGTAAATTTTTCAAAAAATAATTTTCTACTGTCGCAAATTTTAATTGCGCCAGGGATTGCCTTTTCTACAGTAAATTTTTCAAAAAATAATTTTTTACTGTCGCAAATTTTAATTGCGTCACGGATTGCCTTTTCTACAGTAAATTTTTCAAAAAATAATTTTCTACTGTCGCAAATTTTAATTGCCCCAGGGATTGCCTTTTCTACAGTAAATTTTTCCAAAAATTAATTTTCTACTGTCGCAAATTTTAATTGCGCCAGGGATTGCCTTTTCTATAGTAAATTTTTCAAAAAATTAATTTTCTACAGTCGCAAATTTTAATTGCGCCAGGGATTGCCTTTTCTATAGTAAATTTTTCAAAAAATAATTTTCTACTGTCGCAAATTTTAATTGCGCCAGGGATTGCCTTTTCTACAGTAAATTTTTCAAAAAATAATTTTTTACTGTCGCAAATTTTAATTACGCCGGGGATTGCCTTTTCTATAGAAAGTTTTCAAAAATTAATTTTATACTGTCGCAAATTTTAATTACGCCAGGGATTGCCTTTTCTATAGTAAATTATTCAAGAAATAATTTTTTACTGTCGCAAATTTTAAATACGCCAGGGATTGCCTTTTCTACAGTAAATTTTGCAAAAAATAATTTTTAACTGTCAAAAATTTTAATTACGCCAGGGATTGCCGTTTCTACAGTAAATTTTTCACAAAATAATTTTTTACTGTCGCAAATTTTAATTACGCCGTGGATTGCCTTTTCTATATTAAATTTTTCAAAAATTAATTTTATACTGTCGCAAATTTTAATTGCGTCAGGGATTGCCTTTTCTATAGTAAATTTTTCAAAAAAATAATTTTCTACTGTCGCAAATTTTAAATCAGCCAGGGATTGCCTTTTCTATAGTAAATTATTCAAAAATTAATTTTTTACTGTCGCAAATTTTAAATACGCAAGGGATTGCTTTTTCTATAGTAAATTTTTCAAAAAATAATTTTCTACTGTCGCAAATTTTAATTGCGCCAGGGATTGCCTTTTCTACAGTAAATTTTTCAAAAAATAATTTTCTAATGTCGCAAATTTTAATTGCGCCTGTGATTGTCTTTTCTACAGTAAATTTTTCAAAAAATAATTTTTTACTGTCGCAAATTTTAAATACGCCAGGGATTGCCTTTTCTATAGTTAATTTTTCAAAAATTAATTTTTTACTGTCGCAAATTTTAATTGCGCCAGGGATTGCCTTTTCTACAGTAAATTTTTCAAAAAATAATTTTTTACTGTCGCAAATTTTAATTGCGACAGGGATTGCCTTTTCTATAGTAAATTTTTCAAAGATTAATTTTTTGCTGTCGCAAATTTGAAATACGCCAGGGATTGCCTTTTCTATAGTAAATTTTTCAAAAATTAATTTTTTACTGTCGCAAATTTTAAATACGCCACGCATTGCCTTTTCTAGAGTAAATTTTTCAAAAAATAATTTTTTACTGTCGCAAATTTTAATTGCGCCAGGGATTGCCTTTTCTACAGTAAATTTTTCAAAAAATAATTTTTTACTGTCGCAAATTTTAATTGCGCCAGGGATTGCCTTTTCTATAGTAAATTTTTCAAAGATTAATTTTTTACTGTCGCAAATTTTAAATACGTCAGAGATTGCCTTTTCTATAGTAAATTTTTCAAAAATTAATTTTTTACTGTCGCAAATTTTAATTACGCCAGGGATTGCCTTTCCTACAGTAAATTTTTCAAAAAATAATTTTTTACTGTCGCAAATTTTAATTACGCCAGGGATTGCCTTTTCTATAGTAAATTATTCAAAAAATAATTTTTTACTGTCGCAAATTTTAATTACGCCAGGGATTGCCTTTTCTACAGTAAATTTTTCAAAAAATAATTTTTTACTGTCGCAAATTTTAATTACGCCGGGGATTGCCTTTTCTATAGTAAATTTTTCAAAAATTAATTTTATACTCTCGCAAATTTTAATTGCCCCAGGGATTGCCTTTTCTACAGTAAGTTTTTCAAAAAATAATTTTTTACTGTCGCAAATTTTAATTACGCGGGGATTGCCTTTTCTATAGTAAATTTTTCAAAAATTAATTTTATTCTGTCGCAAATTTTAATTGCGCCAGGTATTGCCTTTTCTATAGTAAATTTTGCAAAAAATAATTTTTTTTTGTCGCAAATTTTAAATACGCCAGGGATTGCCTTTTCTATAGTAAATTTTTCGAAAAATAATTTTTTACTGTCGCAAATTATAATTACGCCAGGGATTGCCTTTTCTACAGTAAATTTTTCAAAAAAATAATTTTCTACTGTCGCAAATTTTAATTGCGCCTGTGATTGCCTTTTCTACAGTAAATTTTTCAAAGATTAATTTTTTACTGTCCCAAATTTTAAATACGCCAGGGATTGCCTTTTCTATAGTAAATTTTTCAAAAATTAATTTTTTACTGTCGCAAATTTTAACTACGCCGAGGATTGCCTTTTCTATAGTAAATTTTTCAAAAATTAATTTTATACTTTCGCAAATTTTAATTGCCCCAGGGATTGCCTTTTCTACAGTAAATTTTTCAAAAAATAATTTTTTACTGTCTCAAATTTTAATTACGCCGGGGATTGCCTTTTCTATAGTAAATTTTTCAAAAATTAATTTTATAATATCGCAAATTTTATTTGCGCCAGGTATTGCCTTTTCTATAGTAAATTTTGCAAAAAATAATTTTTTACTGTCGCAAATTTTAAATACGCCAGGGATTGCCTTTTCTATAGTAAATTTTTCGAAAAATAATTTTTTACTGTCGCAAATTTTAATTACGCCATGGATTGCCTTTTCTACAGTAAATTTTTCAAAAAATAATTTTTTACTGTCGCAAATTTTAATTAGGCCAGAGATTTCCTTTTCTATAGTAAATTATTCAAAAAATAATTTTTTACCGTCGCAAATTTTAATTACGCCAGGGATTGCCTTTTTTACAGTAAATTTATCAAAAAATAATTTTCTACTGTCGCAAATTTTAATTGCGCCAGGGATTGCCTTTTATACAATAAATTTTTCAAAAAATAATTTTTTACTGTCGCAAATTTTAAATACGCCAGGAATTGCCTTTTCTATAGTAAATTTTTCAAAAAATAATTTTCTACTCTCGCAAATTTTAATTGCGCCAGGGATTGCCTTTTCTACAGTAAATTTTTCAAAAAATAATTTTTTACTGTCGCAAATTTTAATTACGCCAAGGGTTGCCTTTTCTATAGTAAATTTTTGAAAAATTAATTTTTTACTGCCGCAAATTTTAAATACCCCAGGGATTGCCTTTTCTATAGTAAATTTTTCAAAAAATAATTTTTTACTCTCGCAAATTTTAATTACGCCGGGGATTGCCTTTTCTATAGTAAATTTTTCAAAAATTAATTTTATACTGTCGCAAATTTTAATTGCGCCAGGGATTGCCTTTTCTATAGTATATTTTTCAAAAAATAATTTTCTACTCTCGCAAATTTTAAATCAGCCAGGGATTGCCTTTTCTATAGTAAATTATTCAAATTTAATTTTTTACTGTCGCAAATTTTAAATACGCCAGGGACTGCCTTTTCTATAGTAAATTTTTCAAAAAATAATTTTCTACTGTCGCAAATTTTAATTTCGCCAGGGATTGCCTTTTCTACAGTAAATTTTTCAAAAAATAATTTTCTACTGTCGCAAATTTTAATTGCGCCTGTGATTGCCTTTTCTATAGTAAATGTTTCAAAGATTAATTTTTTACTGTCGCAAATTTTAAATACGCCAGCGATTGCCTTTTCTATAGTAAATTTAAAAAAAATTAATTTTTTACTGTCGCAAATTTTAATTACGCCAGGGATTGCCTTTTCTACAGTACATTTTTCAAAAAATAATTTTTTACTGTCGCAAATTTTAATTGCGCCAGGGATTGCCTTTTCTACAGTAAATTTTTCAAAAAATAATTTTCTACTGTCGCAAATTTTAAATACACCAGGGATTGGCTTTTCTACAGTAAATTTTCCAAAAAATAATTTTTTACTCTAGCAAATTTTAATTACGCCAGTGATTGCCTTTTCTATAGTAAATTTTTCAAAAAATAATTTTCTACTGTCGCAAATTTTAATTGCGCCAGGGATTGCCTTTTCTACAGTAAATTTTTCAAAAAATAATTTTTTACTGTCGCAAATTTTAATTGCGTCACGGATTGCCTTTTCTACAGTAAATTTTTCAAAAAATAATTTTCTACTGTCGCAAATTTTAATTGCCCCAGGGATTGCCTTTTCTACAGTAAATTTTTCCAAAAATTAATTTTCTACTGTCGCAAATTTTAATTGCGCCAGGGATTGCCTTTTCTATAGTAAATTTTTCAAAAAATTAATTTTCTACAGTCGCAAATTTTAATTGCGCCAGGGATTGCCTTTTCTATAGTAAATTTTTCAAAAAATAATTTTCTACTGTCGCAAATTTTAATTGCGCCAGGGATTGCCTTTTCTACAGTCAATTTTTCAAAAAATAATTTTTTACTGTCGCAAATTTTAATTACGCCGGGGATTGCCTTTTCTATAGAAAATTTTTCAAAAATTAATTTTATACTGTCGCAAATTTTAATTACGCCAGGGATTGCCTTTTCTATAGTAAATTATTCAAGAAATAATTTTTTACTGTCGCAAATTTTAAATACGCCAGGGATTGCCTTTTCTACAGTAAATTTTGCAAAAAATAATTTTTTACTGTCGAAAATTTTAATTACGCCAGGGATTGCCTTTTCTACAGTAAATTTTTCAAAAAATAATTTTTTACTGTCGCAAATTTTAATTACGCCGGGGATTGCCTTTTCTATATTAAATTTTTCAAAAATTAATTTTATGCTGTCGCAAATTTTAATTGCGTCAGGGATTGCCTTTTCTATAGTAAATTTTTCAAAAAATAATTTTCTACTGTCGCAAATTTTAAATCAGCCAGGGATTGCCTTTTCTATAGTAAATTATTCAAAAATTAATTTTTTACTGTCGCAAATTTTAAATACGCAAGGGATTGCCTTTTCTATAGTAAATTTTTCAAAAAATAATTTTCTACTGTCGCAAATTTTAATTGCGCCAGGGATTGCCTTTTCTACAGTAAATTTTTCAAAAAATAATTTTCTACTGTCGCAAATTTTAATTGCGCCTGTGATTGCCTTTTCTACAGTAAATTTTTCAAAAAATAATTTTTTACTGTCGCAAATTTTAAATACGCCAGGGATTGCCTTTTCTATAGTAAATTTTTCAAAAATTAATTTTTTACTGTCGCAAATTTTAATTGCGCCAGGGATTGCCTATTCTACAGTAAATTTTTCAAAAAATAATTTTTTGCTGTCGCAAATTTTAATTGCGACAGGGATTGCCTTTTCTATAGTAAATTTTTCAAAGATTAATTTTTTGCTGTCGCAAATTTTAAATACGCCAGGGATTGCCTTTTCTATAGTAAATTTTTCAAAAATTAATTTTTTACTGTCGCAAATTTTAAATACGCCAGGCATTGCCTTTTCTACAGTAAATTTTTCAAAAAATAATTTTTTACTGTCGCAAATTTTAATTGCGCCAGGGATTGCCTTTTCTACAGTAAATTTTTCAAAAAATAATTTTTTACTGTCGCAAATTTTAATTGCGCCAGGGATTGCCTTTTCTATAGTAAATTTTTCAAAGATTAATTTTTTACTGTCGCAAATTTTAAATACGCCAGAGATTGCCTTTTCTATAGTAAATTTTTCAAAAATTAATTTTTTACTGTTGCAAATTTTAATTACTCCAGGGATTGCCTTTTCTACAGTACATTTTTCAAAAAATAATTTTTTACTGTCGCAAATTTTAATTGCGCCAGGGATTGCCTTTTCTACAGTAAATTTTTCAAAAAATAATTTTCTACTGTCGCAAATTTTAAATACACCAGGGATTGGCTTTTCTACAGTAAATTTTTCAAAAAATAATTTTCTACTGTCGCAAATTTTAATTGCGCCAGGGATTGCCTTTTCTACAGTAAATTTTTCAAAAAATAATTTTTTACTGTCGCAAATTTTAAATCCGCCAGGGATTGCCTTTTCTATAGTAAATTATTCAAAAAATAATTTTTTACTGTCGCAAATTTTAATTGCGCCAGGGATTGCCTTTTCTATAGTAAATTATTCAAAAACTAATTTTATACTGTCGCAAATTTTAATTGCGCCAGGGATTGCCTTTTCTATAGTAAAATTTTCAAAAATTAATTTTATAATGCCGCAAATTTTAATTGCGCCAGGGATTGCCTTTTCTACAGTAAATTTTTCAAAAAATAATTTTTTACTGTCGCAAATTTTAATTACGCCAGTGATTGCCTTTTCTATAGTAAATTTTTCAAAAAATAATTTTCTACTGTCGCAAATTTTAATTGCGCCAGGGATTGCCTTTTCTACAGTAAATTTTTCAAAAAATAATTTTTTACTGTCGCAAATTTTAATTACGCCAGTGATTGCCTTTTCTATAGTAAATTTTTCAAAAAATAATTTTCTACTGTCGCAAATTTTAATTGCGCCAGGGATTGCCTTTTCTACAGTAAATTTTTCAAAAAATAATTTTTTACTGTCGCAAATTTTAATTGTGTCACGGATTGCCTTTTCTACAGTAAATTTTTCAAAAAATAATTTTCTACTGTCGCAAATTTTAATTGCCCCAGGGATTGCCTTTTCTACAGTAAATTTTTCCAAAATTTAATTTTCTACTGTCGCAAATTTTAATTGCGCCAGGGATTGCCTTTTCTATAGTAATTTTTTCAAAAAATTAATTTTCTACAGTCGCAAATTTTAATTGCGCCAGGGATTGCCTTTTCTATAGTAAATTCTTCAAAAAATAATTTTGTACTGTCGCAAATTTTAATTGCGCCAGGGATTGCCTTTTCTACAGTAAATTTTTCAAAAAATAATTTTTTATTGTCGCAAATTTTAATTACGCCGGGGATTGCCCTTTCTATAGAAAATTTTTCAAAAATTAATTTTATACTGTCGCAAATTTTAATTACGCCAGGGATTGCCTTTTCTATAGTAAATTATTCAAGAAATAATTTTTTACTGTCGCAAATTTTAAATACGCCAGAGATTGCCTTTTCTACAGTAAATTTTGCAAAAAATAATTTTTTACTGTCGAAAATTTTAATTACGCCAGGGATTGCCTTTTCTACAGTAAATTTTTCAAAAAATAATTTTTTACTGTCGCAAATTTTAATTACGCCGGGGATTGCCTTTTCTATATTAAATTTTTCAAAAATTAATTTTATACTGTCGCAAATTTTAATTGCGTCAGGGATTGCCTTTTCTATAGTAAATTTTTCAAAAAATAATTTTCTACTGTCGCAAATTTTAAATCAGCCAGGGATTGCCTTTTCTATAGTAAATTATTCAAAAATTCATTTTTTACTGTCGCAAATTTTAAATACGCAAAGGATTGCCTTTTCTATAGTAAATTTTTCAAAAAATAATTTTCTACTGTCGCAAATTTTAATTGCGCCAAGGATTGCCTTTTCTACAGTAAATTTTTCAAAAAATAATTTTCTACTGTCGCAAATTTTAATTGCGCCTGTGATTGCCTTTTCTACAGTAAATTTTTCAAAAAATAATTTTCTACTGTCGCAAATTTTAATTGCGCCAGGGATTGCCCTTTCTACAGTAAATTTTTCAAAAAATAATTTTCTACTGTCGCAAATTTTAATTGCGCCTGTGATTGCCTTTTCTACAGTAAATTTTTCAAAAAATAATTTTTTACTGTCGCAAATTTTAAATACGCCAGGGATTGCCTTTTTCTATAGTAAATTTTTCAAAAATTAATTTTTTACTGTCGCAAATTTTAATTGCGCCAGGGATTGCCTTTTCTACAGTAAATTTTTCAAAAAATAATTTTTTACTGTCGCAAATTTTAATTGCGACAGGGATTGCCTTTTCTATAGTAAATTTTTCAAAGATTAATTTTTTGCTGTCGCAAATTTTAAATACGCCAGGGATTGCCTTTTCTATAGTAAATTTTTCAAAAATTAATTTTTTACTGTCGCAAATTTTAAATACGCCAGGCATTGCCTTTTCTACAGTAAATTTTTTAAAAAATAATTTTTTACTGTCGCAAATTTTAATTGCGCCAGGGATTGCCTTTTATACAGTAAATTTTTCAAAAAATAATTTTTTACTGTCGCAAATTTTAATTGCGCCAGGGATTGCCTTTTCTATAGTAAATTTTTCAAAGATTAATTTTTTACTGTCGCAAATTTTAAATACGCCAGAGATTGCCTTTTCTATAGTAAATTTTTCAAAAATTAATTTTTTACTGTCGCAAATTTTAATTACTCCAGGGATTGCCTTTTCTACAGTACATTTTTCAAAAAATAATTTTTTACTGTCGCAAATTTTAATTGCGCTAGGGATTGCCTTTTCTAAAGTAAATTTTTCAAAAAATAATTTTCTACTGTCGCAAATTTTAAATACACCAGGGATTGGCTTTTCTACAGTAAATTTTTCAAAAAATAATTTTCTACTGTCGCAAATTTTAATTGCGCCTGGGATTGCCTTTTCTACAGTAAATTTTTCAAAAAATAATTTTTAACTGTCGCAAATTTTAATTTCGCCAGTGATTGCCTTTTCTATAGTAAATTTTTCAAAAAATAATTTTCTACTGTCGCAAATTTTAATTGCGCCAGGGATTGCCTTTTCTACAGTAAATTTTTCAAAAAATAATTTTTTACTGTCGCAAATTTTAATTACGCCGGGGATTGCCTTTTCTATAGTAAATTTTTCAAAAATTAATTTTATAATCTCGCAAATTTTAATTGCCCCAGGTATTGCCTTTTCTACAGTAAATTTTTCAAAAAATAATTTTTTACTGTCGCAAATTTTAATTACGCCGGGGATTGCCTTTTCTATAGTAAATTTTTCAAAAATTAATTTTATACTGTCGCAAATTTTAATTGCGCCAGGTATTGCCTTTTCTATAGTAAATTTTGCAAAAAATAATTTTTTTTTGTCGCAAATTTTAAATACGCCAGGGATTGCCTTTTCTATAGTAAATTTTTCGAAAAATAATTTTTTACTGTCGCAAATTTTAATTACGCCAGGGATTGCCTTTCCTACAGTAAATTTTTCAAAAAATAATTTTTTACTCTCGCAAATTTTAATTACGCCAGGGATTGCCTTTTCTATAGTAAATTATTCAAAAAATAATTTTTTACTGTCGCAAATTTTAATTACGCCAGGGATTGCCTTTTCTACAGTAAATTTTTCAAAAAATAATTTTCTACTGTCGCAAATTTTAATTCCGCCAGGGATTGCCTTTTCTACAGTAATTTTTTCAAAAAATAATTTTTTACTGTCGCAAATTTTAAATACGCCAGGGATTGCCTTTTCTATAGTAAATTTTTCAAAAAATAATTTTCTACTGTCGCAAATTTTAATTGCGCCAGGGATTGCCCTTTCTACAGTAAATTGTTCAAAAAATAATTTTTTACTGTCGCAAATTTTAATTACGCCAGGGATTGCCTTTTCTACAGTAAATTTTTCAAAAAATAATTTTTTACTGTCGCAAATTTTAATTACGCCGGAGATTGCCTTTTCTATAGTAAATTTTTCAAAAATTAATTTTATACTCTCGCAAATTTTAATTGCCCCAGGGATTGCCTCTTCTACAGTAAATTTTTCAAAAATAATTTTTTACTGTCGCAAATATTAATTACGCCGGGGATTGCCTTTTCTATAGTAAATTTTTCAAAAATTAATTTTATACTGTCGCAAATTTTAATTGCGCCAGGTATTGCCTTTTCTATAGTAAATTTTGCAAAAAATAATTTTTTTTTGTCGCAAATTTTAAATACGCCAGGGATTGCCTTTTCTATAGTAAATTTTTCGAAAAATAATTTTTTACTGTCGCAAATTTTAATTACGCCAGGGATTGCCTTTTCTACAGTAAATTTTTCAAAAAATAATTTTTTACTGTCGCAAATTTTAATTACGCCAGGGATTGCCTTTTCTATAGTAAATTATTCAAAAAATAATTTTTTACTGTCGCAAATTTTAATTACGCCAGGGATTGCCTTTTCTACAGTAAATTTTTCAAAAAATAATATTCTACTGTCGCAAATTTTTATTCCGCCAGGGATTGCCTTTTCTACAGTAATTTTTTCAAAAAATAATTTTTTACTGTCGCAAATTTTAAATACGCCAGGGATTGCCTTTTCTATAGTAAATTTTTCAAAAAATAATTTTCTACTGTCGCAAATTTTAATTGCGCCAGGGATTGCCTTTTCTACAGTAAATTGTTCAAAAAATAATTATTTACTGTCGCAAATTTTAATTACGCCAGGGATTGCCTTTTCTATAGAAAATTTTTCAAAAATTAATTTTTTACTGTCGCAAATTTTAAATACGCCAGGGATTACCTTTTTTATAGTAAATTTTTCAAAAAATAATTTTTTACTGTCGCAAATTTTAATTGCGCCAGGGATTGCCTTTTCTATAGTAAATTTTTCAAAATTTAATTTTGTACTGTCGCAAATTTTAAATACGCCAGGGATTGCTTTTTCTATAGTAAATTATTCAAGAAATAATTTTTTACTGTCGCAAATTTTAAAAACGCCAGGGGTTGCCTTTTCTACAGTAAATTTTTCAAAAAATAATTTTTTACTGTCGCAAATTTTAATTACGCCAGGGATTGCCTTTTCTACTGTAAATTTTTAAAAAAATAATTTTTTACTGTCGCAAATTTTAATTACGCCAGGTTATGCCTTTTCTACAGTAAATTATTCAAAAAATAATTTTCTACTGTCTCAAATTTTAATTGCGCCAGGGATTGCCTTTTCTACAGTAAATTTTTCAAAAAAATAATTTTCTACTGTCGCAAATTTTAATTGCGCCTGTGATTGCCTTTTCTACAGTAAATTTTTCAAAGATTAATTTTTTACTGTCGCAAATTTTAAATACGCCAGGGATTGCCTTTTCTATAGTAAATTTTTCAAAAATTAATTTTTTACTGTCGCAAATTTTAATTACGCCAGGGATTGCCTTTTCTACAGTACATTTTTCAAAAAATAATTTTTTACTGTCGCAAATTTTAATTGCTCCAGGGATTGCCTTTTCTACAGTAAATTTTTCAAAAAATAATTTTCTACTGTCGCAAATTTTAAATACACCGGGATTGGCTTTTCTACAGTAAATTTTTCAAAAAATAATGTTTTACTCTAGTAAATTTTAATTACGCCAGTGATTGCCTTTTCTATAGTAAATTTTTCAAAAAATAACTTTCTACTGTCGCAAATTTTAATTGCGTCTGTGATTGCCTTTTCTACAGTAAATTTTTCAAAAAATAATTTTTTACTGTCGCAAATTTTAAATACGCCAGGGATTGCCTTTTCTATAGTAAATTTTTCAAAAATTAATTTTTTACTGTCGCAAATTTTAATTGCGCCAGGGATTGCCTTTTCTACAGTAAATTTTTCAAAAAATAATTTTTTACTGTCGCAAATTTTAATTACGCCAGGTATTGCCTTTTCTACAGTAAATTATTCAAAAAATAATTTTCTACTGTCTCAAATTTTAATTGCGCCAGGGATTGCCTTTTCTACAGTAAATTTTTCAAAAAAATAATTTTCTACTGTCGCAAATTTTAATTGCGCCTGTGATTGCCTTTTCTACAGTAAATTTTTCAAAGATTAATTTTTTACTGTCGCAAATTTTAATTACTCCAGGGATTGCCTTTTCTACAGTACATTTTTCAAAAAATAATTTTTTACTATCGCAAATTTTAATTGCGCCAGGGATTGCCTTTTCTACAGTAAATTTTTCAAAAAATAATTTTCTACTGTCGCAAATTTTAAATACACCAGGGATTGGCTTTTCTACAATAAATTTTTCAAAAAATAATTTTCTACTGTCGCAAATTTTAATTGCGCCAGGGATTGCCTTTTCTACAGTAAATTTTTCAAAAAATAATTTTTTACTGTCGCAAATTTTAAATCCGCCAGGGATTGCCTTTTCTATAGTAAATTATTCAAAAAATAATTTTTTACTGTCGCAAATTTTAATTGCGCCAGGGATTGCCTTTTCTATAGTAAATTATTCAAAAACTAATTTTATACTGTCGCAAATTTTAATTGCGCCAGGGATTGCCTTTTCTATAGTAAAATTTTCAAAAATTAATTTTATAATGCCGCAAATTTTAATTGCGCCAGGGATTGCCTTTTCTACAGTAAGTTTTTCAAAAAATAATTTTTTACTGTCGCAAATTTTAATTACGCCAGTGATTGCCTTTTCTATAGTAAATTTTTCAAAAAATAATTTTCTACTGTCGCAAATTTTAATTGCGCCAGGGATTGCCTTTTCTACAGTAATTTTTTCAAAAAATAATTTTTTACTGTCGCAAATTTTAAATACGCCAGGGATTGCCTTTTCTATAGTAAATTTTTCAAAAAATAATTTTCTACTGTCGCAAATTTTAATTGCGCCAGGGATTGCCTTTTCTACAGTAAATTGTTCAAAAAATAATTTTTTACTGTCGCAAATTTTAATTACGCCAGGGATTGCCTTTTCTACAGTAAATTTTTCAAAAAATAATTTTCTACTGTCGCAAATTTTAATTCCGCCAGGGATTGCCTTTTCTACAGTAATTTTTTCAAAAAATAATTTTTTACTGTCGCAAATTTTAAATACGCCAGGGATTGCCTTTTCTATAGTAAATTTTTCAAAAAATAATTTTCTACTGTCGCAAATTTTAATTGCGCCAGGGATTGCCTTTTCTACAGTAAATTGTTCAAAAAATAATTTTTTACTGTCGCAAATTTTAATTACGCCAGGGATTGCCTTTTCTATAGAAAATTTTTCAAAAATTAATTTTTTACTGTCGCAAATTTTAAATACGCCAGGGATTACCTTTTTTATAGTAAATTTTTCAAAAAATAATTTTTTACTGTCGCAAATTTTAATTGCGCCAGGGATTGCCTTTTCTATAGTAAATTTTTCAAAATTTAATTTTGTACTGTCGCAAATTTTAAATACGCCAGGGATTGCCTTTTCTATAGTAAATTATTCAAGAAATAATTTTTTACTGTCGCAAATTTTAAAAACGCCAGGGTTGCCTTTTCTACAGTAAATTTTTGAAAAAATAATTTTTTACTGTCGCAAATTTTAATTACGCCAGGGATTGCCTTTTCTACAGTAAATTTTTCAAAAAAAAATTTTTTACTGTCGCAAATTTTAATTACGCCAGGTATTGCCTTTTCTACAGTAAATTTTTCAAAAAATAAATTTTCTACTGTCGCAAATTTTAATTGCGCCTGTGATTGCCTTTTCTACAGTAAATTTTTCAAAAAATAATTTTTTACTGTCGCAAATTTTAAATACGCCAGGGATTGCCTTTTCTATAGTAAATTTTTCAAAAATTAATTTTTTACTGTCGCAAATTTTAATTGCGCCAGGGTTTGCCTTTTCTACAGTAAATTTTTCAAAAAATAATTTTTTACTGTCGCAAATTTTAATTGCGACAGGTATTGCCTTTTCTATAGTAAATTTTTCAAAGATTAATTTTTTGCTGTCGCAAATTTTAAATACGCCAGGGATTGCCTTTTCTATAGTAAATTTTTCAAAAATTAATTTTTTACTGTCGCAAATTTTAAATACGCCAGGCATTGCCTTTTCTAAAGTAAATTTTTCAAAAAATAATTGTTTACTGTCGCAAATTTTAATTGCGCCAGGGATTGCCTTTTCTACAGTAAATTTTTCAAAAAATAATTTTTTACTGTCGCAAATTTTAATTGCGCCAGGGATTGCCTTTTCTATAGTAAATTTTTAAAAGATTAATTTTTTACTGTCGCAAATTTTAATACGCCAGGGATTGCCTTTTCTATAGTAAATTTTTCAAAAATTAATTTTTTACTGTCGCAAATTTTAATTACTCCAGGGATTGCCTTTTCTACAGTACATTTTTCAAAAAATAATTTTTTACTGTCGCAAATTTTAATTGCGCCAGGGATTGCCTTTTCTACAGTAAATTTTTCAAAAAATAATTTTCTACTGTCGCAAATTTTAAATACACCAGGGATTGGCTTTTCTACAGTAAACTTTTCAAAAAATAATTTTCTACTGTCGCAAATTTTAATTGCGTCAGGGATTGCCTTTTCTACAGTAAATTTTTCAAAAAATAATTTTTTACCGTCGCAAATTTTAAATCCGCCAGGGATTGCCTTTTCTATAGTAAATTATTCAAAAAATAATTTTTTACTGTCGCAAATTTTAATTGCGCCAGGGATTGCCTTTTCTATAGTAAATTATTCTTTTCTATAGTAAATTATTCAAAAAATAATTTTCTACTGTCGCAAATTTTAATTGCGCCAGGGATTTGCCTTTTCTATAGTAAATTTTTCAAAAAATAATTTTCTACTGTCGCAAATTTTAATTGCGCCAGGGATTGCCTTTTCTACAGTAAATTTTTTCAAAAAATAATTTTTTACTGTCGCAAATTTTAATTACGCCGGGGATTGCCTTTTCTATAGTAAATTTTTCGAAAAATAATTTTTTACTGTCGCAAATTTTAATTACGCCAGGGATTGCCTTTTCTACAGTAAATTTTTTACTGTCGCAAATTTTAATTACGCCAGGGATTGCCTTTTCTATAGTAAATTATTCAAAAAATAATTTTTTACTGTCGCAAATTTTAATTACGCCAGGGATTGCTCTTTTCTACAGTAAATTTTTCAAAAAATAATTTTCTACTGTCGCAAATTTTAATTCCGCCAGGGATTGCCTTTTCTACAGTAATTTTTTCAAAAAATAATTTTTTACTGTCGCAAATTTTAAATACGCCAGGGATTGCCTTTTCTATAGTAAATTTTTCAAAAAATAATATTCTACTGTCGCAAATTTTAATTGCGCCAGGGATTGCCTTTTCTACAGTAAATTGTTCAAAAAATAATTTTTTTACTGTCGCAAATTTTAATTACGCCAGGGATTGCCTTTTCTATAGAAAATTTTTCAAAAATTAATTTTTTACTGTCGCAAATTTTAAATACGCCAGGGATTACCTTTTTATAGTAAATTTTTCAAAAATAATTTTTTACTGTCGCAAATTTTAATTGCGCCAGGGATTGCCTTTTCTATAGTAAATTTTTCAAAATTTAATTTTGTACTGTCGCAAATTTTAATACGCCAGGGATTGCCTTTTCTATAGTAAATTATTCAAGAAATAATTTTTTTACTGTCGCAAATTTTAAAAACGCCAGGGGTTGCCTTTTCTACAGTAAATTTTTCAAAAAATAATTTTTTTACTGTCGCAAATTTTTAATTACGCCAGGGATTGCCTTTTCTACAGTAAATTATTCAAAAAATAGTTTTCTACTGTCTCAAATTTTAATTGCGCCAGGATTGCCTTTTCTACAGTAAATTTTTCAGAAAAATAATTTTTCTACTGTCGCAAATTTTAATTGCGCCTGTGATTGCCTTTTCTACAGTAAATTTTTCAAAGATTAATTTTTTTACTGTCGCAAATTTTAAATACGCCAGGGATTGCCTTTTCTACAGTAAATTTTTCAAAAATTAATTTTTTACTGTCGCAAATTTTAATTACGCCAGGGATTGCCTTTTCTACAGTACATTTTTCAAAAAATAATTTTTTACTGTCGCAAATTTTAATTGCGCCAGGGATTGCCTTTTCTACAGTAAATTTTTCAAAAATAATTTTCTACTGTCGCAAATTTTAAATACACCAGGGATTGGCTTTTCTACAGTAAATTTTTCAAAAAATAATTTTTTACTCTAGCAAATTTTAATTACGCCAGTGATTGCCTTTTTCTATAGTAAATTTTTCAAAAAATAACTTTCTACTGTCGCAAATTTTAATTGCGCCTGTGATTGCCTTTTCTACAGTAAATTTTTCAAAAAATAATTTTTTACTGTCGCAAATTTTAAATACGCCAGGGATTGCCTTTTCTATAGTAAATTTTTCAAAAATTAATTTTTTACTGTCGCAAATTTTAATTGCGCCAGGGAATGCCTTTTCTACAGTAAATTTTTCAAAAAAATAATTTTTTTACTGTCGCAAATTTTAATTACGCCAGGTATTGCCTTTTCTACAGTAAATTATTCAAAAAATAATTTTTCTACTGTCTCAAATTTTAATTGCGCCAGGGATTGCCTTTTCTACAGTAAATTTTTCAAAAAAATAATTTCCTACTGTCGCAAATTTTTAATTGCGCCTGTGATTGCCTTTTCTACAGTAAATTTTTCAAAGATTAATTTTTTACTGTCGCAAATTTTAATTACTCCAGGGATTGCCTTTTCTACAGTACATTTTTCAAAAAATAATTTTTTACTATCGCAAATTTTAATTGCGCCAGGGATTGCCTTTTCTACAGTAAATTTTTCAAAAAATAATTTTCTACTGTCGCAAATTTTAAATACACCAGGGATTGGCTTTTCTACAATAAATTTTTCAAAAATAATTTTCTACTGTCGCAAATTTTAATTGCGCCAGGGATTGCCTTTTTCTACAGTAAATTTTTCAAAAAATAATTTTTTACTGTCGCAAATTTTAAATCCGCCAGGGATTGCCTGTCGCAAATTTTAATTGCGCCAGGGATTGCCTTTTCTATAGTAAATTATTCAAAAACTAATTTTATACTGTCGCAAATTTTAATTGCGCCAGGGATTGCCTTTTCTATAGTAAAATTTTCAAAATTAATTTTATAATGCCGCAAATTTTAATTGCGCCAGGGATTGCCTTTTCTACAGTAAATTTTTCAAAAAATAATTTTTTAGTTTCGCAAATTTTAATTACGCCAGTGATTGCTTTTCTATAGTAAATTTTTAAAAAAATAATTTTCTACTGTCGCAAATTTTAATTGCGCCAGGGATTGCCTTTTCTACAGTAATTTTTTCAAAAAATAATTTTTTACTGTCGCAAATTTTAAATACGCCAGGGATTGCCTTTTCTATAGTAAATTTTTCAAAAAATAATTTTCTACTGTCGCAATTTTAATTGCGCCAGGGGATTGCCTTTTCTACAGTAAATTGTTCAAAAAATAATTTTTTACTGTCGCAAATTTTAATTACGCCAGGGATTGCCTTTTCTACAGTAAATTTTCAAAAAATAATTTTCTACTGTCGCAAATTTTAATTCCGCCAGGGATTGCCTTTTCTACAGTAATTTTTTCAAAAAATAATTTTTTACTGTCGCAAATTTTAAATACGCCAGGGATTGCCTTTTCTATAGTAAATTTTTCAAAAAATAATTTTCTACTGTCGCAAATTTTAATTGCGCCCAGGGATTGCCTTTTCTACAGTAAATTGTTCAAAAATAATTTTTTACTGTCGCAAATTTTAATTACGCCAGGGATTGCCTTTTCTATAGAAAATTTTTCAAAAATTAATTTTTTACTGTCGCAAATTTTAAATACGCCAGGGATTACCTTTTTTATAGTAATTTTTCAAAAAATAATTTTTTACTGTCGCAAATTTTAATTGCGCCAGGGATTGCCTTTTCTATAGTAAATTTTTCAAAATTTAATTTTGTACTGTCGCAAATTTTAAATACGCCAGGGATTGCCTTCTCTATAGTAAATTATTCAAGAAATAATTTTTTTACTGTCGCAAATTTTAAAAACGCCAGGGTTGCCTTTTCTACAGTAAATTTTGAAAAAATAATTTTTTACTGTCGCAAATTTTAATTACGCCAGGGATTGCCTTTTCTACAGTAAATTTTTCAAAAAATAATTTTTTATTGTCGCAAATTTTAATTACGCCAGGTATTGCCTTTTCTACAGTAAATTTTTCAAAAAATAATTTTCTACTGTCGCAAATTTTTAATTGCGCCTGTGATTGCCTTTTCTACAGTAAATTTTCAAAAAATAATTTTTTACTCTCGCAAATTTTAAATACGCCAGGATTGCCTTTTCTATAGTAAATTTTCCAAAAATTAATTTGTTACTGTCGCAAATTTTAATTGCGCCAGGGATTGCCTTTTCTACAGTTACATTTTTCAAAAAATAATTTTTAACTGTCGCAAATTTTAATTGCGCCAGGGATTGCCTTTTCTACAGTAAATTTTCAAAAAATAATTTTCTACTGTCGCAAATTTTAAATACACCGGGATTGGCTTTTCTACAGTAAATTTTTCAAAAAAATAATTTTTTACTCTAGTAAATTTTAATTACGCCAATGATTGCCTTTTCTATAGTAAATTTTTCAAAAAATAACTTTCTACTGTCGCAAATTTTAATTGCGTCTGTGATTGCCTTTTCTACAGTAAATTTTTCAAAAAATAATTTTTTACTGTCGCAAATTTTAATTACGCCAGGGATTGCCTTTTCTACAGTAAATTTTTCAAAAAATAATTTTCTACTGTCGCAAATTTTAATTGCGCCTGTGATTGCCTTTTCTACAGTAAATTTTTCAAAAAATAACTTTCTACAGTCGCAAATTTTAAATACGTCAGGGATTGCCTTTTCTATAGTAAATTATTCAAGAAATAATTTTTTTACTGTCGCAAATTTTAAAAACGCCAGGGGTTGCCTTTTCTACAGTAAATTTTTCAAAAAATAATTTTTTACTGTCGCAAATTTTAATTACGCCAGGGATTGCCTTTTCTACAGTAAATTTTTAAAAAAATAATTTTTTACTGTCGCAAATTTTAATTACGCCAGGTTATGCCTTTTCTACAGTAAATTATTCAAAAAATAATTTTCTACTGTCTCAAATTTTAATTGCGCCAGGGATTGCCTTTTCTACAGTAAATTTTTCAAAAAAATAATTTTCTACTGTCGCAATTTTAATTGCGCCTGTGATTGCCTTTTCTACAGTAAATTTTTCAAAGATTAATTTTTTACTGTCGCAAATTTTAAATACGCCAGGGATTGCCTTTTCTATAGTAAATTTTTCAAAAATTAATTTTTTACTGTCGCAAATTTTAATTACGCCAGGGATTGCCTTTTCTACAGTACATTTTTCCAAAAAATAATTTTTACTGTCGCAAATTTTAATTGCGCCAGGGATTGCCTTTTCTACAGTAAATTTTTCAAAAAATAATTTTCTACTGTCGCAAATTTTAAAGACACCGGGATTGGCTTTTCTACAGTAAATTTTTCAAAAAATAATTTTTTAATCTAGTAAATTTTAATTACGCCAGTGATTGCCTTTTCTATAGTAAATTTTTCAAAAAATAACTTTCTACTGTCGCAAATTTTAATTGCGTCTGTGATTGCCTTTTCTACAGTAAATTTTTCAAAAAATAATTTTTTACTGTCGCAAATTTTAAATACGCCAGGGATTGCCTTTTCTATAGTAAATTTTTCAAAAATTAATTTTTTACTGTCGCAAATTTTAATTGCGCCAGGGATTGCCTTTTCTACAGTAAATTTTTCAAAAAATAATTTTTTACTGTCGCAAATTTTAATTACGCCAGGTATTGCCTTTTCTACAGTAAATTATTCAAAAAATAATTTTCTACTGTCTCAAATTTTAATTGCGCCAGGGATTGCCTTTTCTACAGTAAATTTTTCAAAAAAATAATTTTCTACTGTCGCAAATTTTAATTGCGCCTGTGATTGCCTTTTCTACAGTAAATTTTTCAAAGATTAATTTTTTACTGTCGCAAATTTTAATTACTCCAGGGATTGCCTTTTCTACAGTACATTTTTCAAAAAATAATTTTTTACTATCGCAAATTTAATTGCGCCAGGGATTGCCTTTTCTACAGTAAATTTTTCAAAAATAATTTTCTTACTGTCGCAAATTTTAAATACACCAGGGATTGGCTTTCTACAATAAATTTTTCAAAAAATAATTTTCTACTGTCGCAAATTTTAATTGCGCCAGGGATTGCCTTTTCTACAGTAAATTTTCAAAAAATAATTTTTTACTGTCGCAAATTTTAAATCCGCCAGGGATTGCCTTTTCTATAGTAAATAATTCAAAAAATAATTTTTTACTGTCGCAAATTTTAATTGCGCCAGGGATTGCGTTTCTATAGTAAATTATTCAAAAACTAATTTTATACTGTCGCAAATTTAATTGCGCCAGGGAGTGCCTTTTCTATAGTAAAATTTTCAAAAATTAATTTTAATCGAATTATGCCGCAAATTTATTGCGCCAGGGATTTCCTTTTCTACAGTAAGTTTTTCAAAAAATAATTTTTTACTGTCGCAAATTTTAATTACGCCAGTGATTGCCTTTTCTATAGTAAATTTTTCAAAAAAATAATTTTCTACTGTCGCAAATTTTAATTGCGCCAGGTATTGCCTTTTCTACAGTAATTTTTTCAAAAAATAATTTTTTACTGTCGCAAATTTTAAATACGCCAGGGATTGCCTTTTCTATAGTAAATTTTTTCAAAAAATAATTTTCTACTGTCGCAAATTTTAATTGCGCCAGGGATTGCCTTTTCTACAGTAAATTGTTCAAAAATAATTTTTTACTGGTCGCAAATTTTAATTACGCCAGGGATTGCCTTTTCTACAGTAAATTTTTCAAAAAATAATTTTCTACTGTCGCAAATTTTAATTCCGCCAGGGATTGCCTTTCTACAGTAATTTTTTCCAAAAATAATTTTTTACTGTCGCAAATTTTAAATACGCCAGGGATTGCCTTTTCTATAGTAAATTTTTCAAAAAATAATTTTCTACTGTCGCAAATTTTAATTGCGCCAGGGATTGCCTTTTCTACGAGTAAATTGTTCAAAAAATAATTTTTTACTGTCGCAAATTTTAATTACGCCAGGGATTGCCTTTTCTATAGAAAATTTTTCAAAAATTAATTTTTTACTGTCGCAAATTTAAATACGCCAGGGATTACCTTTTTTATTAGTAAATTTTTCAAAAAATAATTTTTTAACTGTCGCAAATTTTAATTGCGCCAGGGATTGCCTTTTCTATAGTAAATTTTTCAAAATTTAATTTTGTACTGTCGCAAATTTTAAATACGCCAGGGATTGCCTTTTCTATAGTAAATTATCAAGAAATAATTTTTTACTGTCGCAAATTTTAAAAAACGCCAGGGTTGCCTTTTCTACAGTAAATTTTCAAAAAATAATTTTTTACTGTCGCAAATTTAAATACGCCAGGGATTGCCTTTTCTATAGTAAATTTTTCAAAAATTAATTTTTTACTGTCGCAAATTTTAATTGCGCCAGGGTTTGCCTTTTCTACAGTAAATTTTTCAAAAAATAATTTTTTACTGTCGCAAATTTTAATTGCGACAGGGATTGCCTTTTCTATAGTAAATTTTTCAAGATTAATTTTTTGCTGTCGCAAATTTTAAATACGCCAGGGATTGCCTTTCTATAGTAAATTTTTCAAAAATTAATTTTTTACTGTCGCAAATTTTAAATACGCCAGGCATTGCCTTTTCTAAAGTAATTTTTCAAAAAATAATTTTTTACTGTCGCAAATTTTAATTGCGCCAGGGATTGCCTTTTCTACAGTAAATTTTCAAAAAATAATTTTTTACTGTCGCAAATTTTAAATTGCGCCAGGGATTGCCTTTTCTATAGTAAATTTTTTAAAAGATAAATTTTTTACTGTCGCAAATTTTAAATACGCCAGGGATTGCCTTTTCTATAGTAAATTTTTCAAAAATTAATTTTTTACTGTCGCAAATTTTAATTACTACAGGGATTGCCTTTTCTACAGTACATTTTTCAAAAATAATTTTCGACTGTCGCAAATTTTAATTGCGCCTGTGATTGCCTTTTCTACAGTAAATTTTTCAAAGATTAATTTTTTACTGTCGCAAATTTTAATTACTCCAGGGATTGCCTTTTCTACAGTACATTTTTCAAAAAATAATTTTTTACTATCGCAAATTTTAATTGCGCCAGGGATTGCCTTTTCTACAGTAAATTTTTCAAAAATAATTTTCTACTGTCGCAAATTTTTAAATACACCAGGGATTGGCTTTTCTACAATAAATTTTTCAAAAAATAATTTTCTACTGTCGCAAATTTTAATTGCGCCAGGGATTGCCTTTTCTACAGTAAATTTTTCAAAAAATAATTTTTTACTGTCGCAAATTTTAAATCCGCCAGGATTGCCTTTTCTATAGTAAATTATTCAAAAAAATAATTTTTACTGTCGCAAATTTTAATTGCGCCAGGGGATTGCCTTTTCTATAGTAAATTATTCAAAACTAATTTTATACTGTCGCAAATTTTAAATTGCGCCAGGGATTGCCTTTTCCTATAGTAAAATTTTCAAAAATTAATTTTATAATGCCGCAAATTTTAATTGCGCCAGGGATTGCCTTTTCTACAGTAAATTTTTCAAAAAATAATTTTTTTACTGTCGCAAATTTTAATTACGCCAGTGATTGCCTTTTCTATAGTAAATTTTTAAAAAAATAATTTTCTACTGTCGCAAATTTAATTGCGCCAGGGATTGCCTTTTCTACAGTAATTTTTTCAAAAAATAATTTTTTACTGTCGCAAATTTTAAATACGCCAGGGATTGCCTTTTCTATAGTAAATTTTTCAAAAAAATAATTTTCTACTGTCGCAAATTTTAATTGCGCCAGGGATTGCCTTTTCTACAGTAAATTGTTCAAAAAATAATTTTTTACTGTCGCAAATTTTAATTACGCCAGGGATTGCCTTTTCTACAGTAAATTTTTCAAAAAATAATTTTCTACTGTCGCAAATTTTAATTCCGGAAAGGGATTGCTTTTCTACAGTAATTTTTTAAAAAATAATTTTTTACTGTCGCAAATTTTAAATACGCCAGGGATTGCCTTTTCTATAGTAAATTTTTCAAAAAATAATTTTCTACTGTCGCAAATTTTAATTGCGCCAGGGGATTGCCTTTTCTGCAGTAAATTGTTCAAAAAATAATTTTTTACTGTCGCAAATTTTAATTACGCCAGGGATTGCCTTTTCTATAGAAAATTTTTCAAAAATTAATTTTTACTGTCGCAAATTTTAAATACGCCTGGGATTACCTTTTTTATAGTAAATTTTTCAAAAATAATTTTTTACTGTCGCAAATTTTAATTGCGCCAGGGATTGCCTTTTCTATAGTAAATTTTTCAAAATTTAATTTTGTACTGTCGCAAATTTTAAATACGCCAGGGATTGCCTTCTCTATAGTAAATTATTCAAGAAATAATTTTTTACTGTCGCAAATTTTAAAAAACGCTAGGGTTGCCTTTCTACAGTAAATTTTTGAAAAAATAATTTTTTACTGTCGCAAATTTTAATTACGCCAGGGATTGCCCTTTTCTACAGTAAATTTTTCAAAAAATAATTTTTTATTGCCGCAAATTTTAATTACGCCAGGTATTGCCTTTTCTACAGTAAATTTTTCAAAAATAATTTTCTACTGTCGCAAATTTTAATTGCGCCAGGGATTGCCTTTTCTATAGTAAAATTTTCAAAAATTAATTTTATAATGCGCAAATTTAATTGCGCCAGGGATTGCCTTTTCTACAGTAAATTTTTCAAAAAATAATTTTTTACTGTCGCAAATTTTAATTACGCCAGTGATTGCCTTTTCTATAGTAAATTTTTAAAAAAATAATTTTCTAACTGTCGCACATTTTAATTGCGCCAGGGATTGCCTTTTCTACAGTAATTTTTTCAAAAAATAATTTTTTACTGTCGCAAATTTTAAATACGCCAGGGATTGCCTTTTCTATAGTAAATTTTTCAAAAAATAATTTTCTACTGTCGCAAATTTTAATTGCGCCAGGGATTGCCTTTTCTACAGTAAATTGTTCAAAAAATAATTTTTTACTGTCGCAAATTTTAATTACGCCAGGGATTGCCTTTTTCTACAGTAAATTTTTCAAAAAATAATTTTCTACTGTCGCAAATTTTAATTCCGCCAGGGATTGCCTTTTCTACAGTAATTTTTTCAAAAAATAATTTTTTACTGTCGCAAATTTTAAGTACGCCAGGGATTGCCTTTTCTATAGTAAATTTTTCAAAAAATAATTTTCTACTGTCGCAAATTTTTAATTGCGCCAGGGATTGCCTTTTCTACAGTAAATTGTTCAAAAAATAATTTTTTACTGTCGCAAATTTTAATTACGCCAGGGATTGCCTTTTCTATAGAAATTTTTCAAAAATTAATTTTTTACTGTCGCAAATTTTAAAATACGCCTGGGATTACCTTTTTTATAGTAAATTTTTCAAAAAATAATTTTTTACTGTCGCAAATTTTAATTGCGCCAGGGATTGCCTTTTCTATAGTAAATTTTTCAAAATTTAATTTTGTACTGTCGCAAATTTAAATACGCCAGGGATTGCCTTCTCTATAGTAAATTATTCAAGAAATAATTTTTTACTGTCGCAAATTTTAAAAACGCCAGGGTTGCCTTTTCTACAGTAATTTTTGAAAAAATAATTTTTTACTGTCGCAAATTTTAATTACGCCAGGATTGCCTTTCTTACAGTAAATTTTTCAAAAAATAATTTTTTATTGTCGCAAATTTTAATTACGCCAGGTATTGCCTTTTCTACAGTAAATTTTTCAAAAATAATTTTTCTACTGTCGCAAATTTTAATTGCGCCAGGGATTGCCTTTTCTACAGTAAATTGTTCAAAAATAATTTTTTACTGTCGCAAATTTTAATTGCGCCAGGGATTGCCTTTTCTATAGTAAATTTTTCAAAATTTAATTTTGTACTGTCGCAAATTTTAAATACGCCAGGGATTGCCTTCTCTATAGTAAATTATTCAAAAATTAATTTTTTACTGTCGCAAATTTTAAATACGCCTGAATTACCTTTTTTATAGTAAATTTTTCAAAAAATAATTTTTTACTGTCGCAAATTTTAATTGCGCCAGGGATTGCCTTTTCTATAGTAAATTTTTCAAAATTTAATTTTGTACTGTCGCAAATTTTAAATACGCCAGGGATTGCCTTCTCTATAGTAAATTATTCAAGAAATAATTTTTTACTGTCGCAAAATTTTAAAACGCCAGGGTTGCCTTTTCTACAGTAAATTTTTGAAAAAATAATTTTTTACTGTCGCAAATTTTAATTACGCCAGGGATTGCCTTTTCTACAGTAAATTTTTTTCAAAAAATAATTTTTATTGTCGCAAATTATATTACGCCAGGTATTGCCTTTTCTACAGTAAATTTTTCAAAAAATAATTTTCTACTGTCGCAAATTTTAATTGCGCCAGGGATGCCTTTTCTATAGTAAAATTTTCAAAATTAATTTTATAATGCCGCAAATTTTAATTGCGCCAGGGATTGCCTTTTCTACAGTAAATTTTTCAAAAAATAATTTTTTACTGTCGCAAATTTTAATTACGCCAGTGATTGCCTTTTCTATAGTAAATTTTTAAAAAATAATTTTTCTACTGTCGCAAATTTTAATTGCGCCAGGGATTGCCTTTTTCTACAGTAATTTTTTCAAAAAATAATTTTTTAACTGTCGCAAATTTTAAATACGCCAGGGATTGCCTTTTCTATAGTAAATTTTTCGAAAAATAATTTCTACTGTCGCAAATTTTAATTGCGCCAGGGATTGCCTTTTCTACAGTAACTTGTTCAAAAAATAATTTTTTACTGTCGCAAATTTTAATTACGCCAGGGATTGCCTTTTCTACAGTAAATTTTTCAAAAATAATTTTCTACTGTCGCAAATTTTAATTCCGCCAGGGATTGCCTTTTCTACAGTATTTTTTCAAAAAATAATTTTTTACTGTCGCAAATTTTAAATACGCCAGGGATTGCCTTTTCTATTAGTAAAATTTTTCAAAAAATAATTTTCTACTGTCGCAAATTTTAATTGCGCCAGGGATTGCCTTTTTCTACAGTAAATTGTTCAAAAAAATAATTTTTTTACTGTCGCAAATTTTAATTACGCCAGGGATTGCCTTTTCTATAGAAAATTTTTCAAAAATTAATTTTTTACTGTCGCAAATTTTAAATACGCTGGGATTACCTTTTTATAGTACATTTTTCAAAAAATAATTTTTACTGTCGCAAATTTTAATTGCGCCAGGGATTGCCTTTTCTATAGTAAATTTTCAAAATTTAATTTTGTACTGTCGCAAATTTTAAATACGCCAGGGATTGCCTTCTCTATAGTAAATTATTCAAGAAATAATTTTTTACTGTCGCAAATTTTAAAACGCCAGGGTTGCCTTTTCTACAGTAAATTTTTGAAAAAATAATTTTTTACTGTCGCAAATTTTAATTACGCCAGGGATTGCCTTTTCTACAGTAAATTTTTCAAAAAATAATTTTTTTATTGTCGCAAATTTTAATTACGCCAGGTATTGCCTTTTTCTACAGTAAATTTTTCAAAAAATAATTTTCTACTGTCGCAAATTTTAATTGCGCCTGTGATTGCCTTTTCTACAGTAAATTTTTCAAAAAAATAATTTTTTACTCTCGCAAATTTTAAATACGCCAGGGATTGCCTTTTCTATAGTAAATTTTCCAAAAATTAATTTGTTACTGTCGCAAAATTTTAATTGCGCCAGGGATTGCCTTTTCTACAGTAAATTTTTCAAAAAATAATTTTTTACTGTCGCAAATTTTAATTGCGACAGGGATTGCCTTTTCTATAGTAAATTTTTCAAAGATTAATTTTTGCTGTCGCAAATTTTAAATACGCCAGGATTGCCTTTTCTATAGTAAATTTTTCAAAAATTAATTTTTACTGTCGCAAATTTTAAATACGCCAGGCATTGCCTTTTCTAAAGTAAATTTTTCAAAAAATAATTTTTTACTGTCGCAAATTTTAATTGCCGCCAAGGATTGCCTTTTTCTACAGTAAATTTTTCAAAAAATTAATTTTTTACTGTCGCAAATTTTAATTGCGCCAGGGATTGCCTTTTTCTATAGTAAATTTTCAAAGATTAATTTTTTACTGTCGCAAATTTTAAATACGCCAGGGATTGCCTTTTCTATAGTAAATTTTTCAAAAATTAATTTTTTACTGTCGCAAATTTTAATTACACCAGGGATTGCCTTTTCTACAGTACATTTTTCAAAAAATAATTTTTTACTGTCGCAAATTTTAATTGCGCCAGGGATTGCCTTTTCTACAGTAAATTTTTCAAAAAATAATTTTCTACTGTCGCAAATTTTAAATACACCAGGGATTGGCTTTTCTACAGTAAACTTTCAAAAAATAATTTTCTACTGTCGCAAATTTTAATTGCGTCAGGGATTGCCTTTTTCTACAGTAAATTTTTCAAAAAATAATTTTTTACTGTCGCAAATTTTAAATCCGCCAGGGATTGCCTTTTCTATAGTAAAGTATTCAAAAAATAATTTTTTGCTGTCGCAAATTTTAATTGCGCCAAGGATTGCCTTTTCTATAGTAAATTATTCAAAAACTAATTTTATACTGTCGCAAATTTTAATTGCGCCAGGGATTGCCGTTTCTATAGTAAAATTTTCAAAAATTAATTTTATAATGCCGCAAATTTTAATTGCGCCAGGGATTGCCTTTTCTACAGTAAATTTTTCAAAAAATAATTTTTTACTGTCGCAAATTTTAATTACGCCAGTGATTGCCTTTTCTATAGTAAATTTTCAAAAAATAATTTTCTACTGTCGCAAATTTTAATTGCGCCAGGGATTGCCTTTTCTACAGTAAATTTTTCAAAAAATAATTTTTTTACTGTCGCAAATTTTAATTACGCCGGGGATTGCCTTTTCTATAGTAAATTTTTCGAAAATAATTTTTTTACTGTCGCAAATTTTAATTACGCCAGGGATTGCCTTTTCTACAATAAATTGTTCAAAAAATAATTTTTTACTGTCGCAAATTTTTAATTACGCCAGGGATTGCCTTTTCTATAGAAATTTTTCAAAAATTAATTTTTTACTGTCGCAAATTTTAAATACGTCAGGGATTACCTTTTTTATAGTAAATTTTCAAAAATATTTTTTACTGTCGCAAATTTTAATTGCGCCAGGGATTGCCTTTTCTATAGTAAATTTTTCAAAATTTAATTTTGTACTGTCGCAAATTTTAAATACGCCAGGGATTGCCTTTTCTATAGTAAATTATTCAAGAAATAATTTTTTACTGTCGCAAATTTTAAAAACGCCAGGGGTTGCCTTTTCTACAGTAAATTTTAAAAAATAATTTTTTACTGTCGCAAATTCTAATTACGCCAGGGATTGCCTTTTCTACAGTAAATTTTTCAAAAAATAATTTTTTTACCTGTCGCAAATTTTAATTACGCCAGGTATTGCCTTCTACAGTAAATTATTCAAAAAATAATTTTCTACTGTCTCAAATTTTAATTGCGCCAGGGATTGCCTTTTCTACAGTATATTTTTCAAAAAAAATAATTTTCTTACTCTCGCAAATTTTAATTGCGCCTGTGATTGCCTTTTCTACAGTAAATTTTTCAAAGATTAATTTTTTACTGTCGCAAATTTTAAATACGCCAGGGATTGCCTTTTCTATAGTAAATTTTTCAAAAATTAATTTTTTACTGTCGCAAATTTTAATTACGCCAGGGATTGCCTTTTCTACAGTACATTTTTCAAAAAATAATTTTTTACTGTCGCAAATTTTAATTGCGCCAGGGATTGCCTTTTCTACAGTAAATTTTTCAAAAAATAATTTTCTACTGTCGCAAATTTTAAATACACCAGGGATTGGCTTTTCTACAGTAAATTTTCAAAAATAATTTTTTACTCTAGCAAATTTTAGTTACGACCAGTGATTGCCTTTTCTATAGTAAATTTTTCAAAAATAACTTTCTATTGTCGCAAATTTTAAATTGCGCCAGGGATTGCCTTTTCTACAGTAAATTTTTCAAAAAATGATTTTTTACTGTCGCAAATTTTAATTACGCCGAGGATTGCCTTTTCTATAGTAAATTTTTCAAAAATTAATTTTATACTGTCGCAAATTTTAATTGCCCCAGGGATTGCCTTTTCTACAGTAAATTTTTCAAAAAATAATTTTTTACTGTCGCAAATTTTAATTAACGCCGGGGATTGCCTTTTCTATAGTAAATTTTTTCAAAAATTAATTTTATACTGTCGCAAATTTTATTTGCGCCAGGTATTGCCTTTTCTATAGTAAATTTGCAAAAAATAATTTTTTTACTGTCGCAAATTTTAAATACGCCAGGGATTGCCTTTTCTATAGTAAATTTTTCGAAAAATAATTTTTTACTGTCGCAAATTTTAATTACGCCATGGATTGCCTTTTCTACAGTAATTTTTTCAAAAAAATAATTTTTTACTGTCGCAAATTTTAATTACGCCAGGGATTGCCTTTTATATAGTAAATTATTCAAAAAATAATTTTTTACCGTCGCAAATTTTAATTACGCCAGGGATTGTCATTTCTACAGTAAATTTTTCAAAAAATAATTTTTTACTGTCGCAAATTTTAATTGCGACAGGGATTGCCTTTTCTATAGTAAATTTTTCAAAGATTAATTTTTTACTGTCGCAAATTTTAAATACGCCAGAGATTGCCTTTTCTATAGTAAATTTTTCAAAAATTAATTTTTTACTGTCGCAAATTTTAATTACTCCAGGGATTGCCTTTTCTACAGTACATTTTCAAAAAATAAAAATTTTACTGTCGCAAATTTTAATTGCGCCAGGCATTGCCTTTTCTACAGTAAACTTTTCAAAATATAATTTTCTACTGTCGCAAATTTTAAATACACCAGGGATTGGCTTTTCTACAGTAAATTTTTCAAAAATTAATTTTCTGCTGTCGCAAATTTTAATTGCGCCAGGATTGCCTTTTCTACAGTAAATTTTCAAAAAATAATTTTTTACTGTCGCAAATTTTAAATTCGCCAGGGATTGCCTTTTCTATAGTAAATTATTCAAAAAATAATTTTTTACTGTCGCAAATTTTAATTGCGCCAGGGATTGCCTTTTCTATAGTAAAATTATTCAAAAACTAATTTATACTGTCGCAAATTTTACTTGCGCCAGGGATTGCCTTTTCTATAGTAAAATTTTCAAAATTAATTTTATAATGCCGCAAATTTTAATTGCGCCAGGGATTGCCTTTTCTACAGTAAATTTTCAAAAAATAATTTTTTATTGTCGCAAATTTTAATTACGCCAGTGATTGCCTTTTCTATAGTAAATTTTCAAAAAATAATTTTCTACTGTCGCAAATTTTAAATTGCGCCAGGATTGCCTTTTCTACAGTAAATTTTTCAAAAAATAATTTTTTACGGTCGCAAATTTTAATTACGCCGGGGATTGCCTTTTCTATTGTAAATTTTTCAAAAATTAATTTTATACTCTCGCAAATTTTAATTGCCCCAGGGATTGCCTTTTCTACAGTAAATTTTCAAAAAATTATTTTTTACTGTCGCAAATTTTAATTACGCCGGGGATTGCCTTTTCTATAGTAAATTTTTCAAAAAATTAATTTTATACTGTCGCAAATTTTAATTGCGCCAGGTATTGCCTTTTCTATAGTAAATTTTTCAAAAATTAATTTTATACTGTCGCAAATTTAATTGCCCCAGGGATTGCCTTTTCTACAGTAAATTTTTCAAAATATAATTTTTCTACTGTCGCAAATTTTAAATACACCAGGGATTGGCTTTTCTACAGTAAATTTTTCAAAAAAATAATTTTCTGCTGTCGCAAATTTTAATTGCGCCAGGGATTGCCTTTTCTACAGTAAATTTTTTCAAAAAATAATTTTTTACTGTCGCAATTTTAAATCCGCCAGGGATTGCCTTTTCTATAGTAAATTATTCAAAAATAATTTTTTACTGTCGCAAATTTTAATTGCGCCACGATTGCCTTTTCTATAGTAAATTATTCAAAAACTAATTTTATACTGTCGCAAATTTTAATTACGCCGGGGATTGAATTTTCTATTGTAAATTTTTCAAAAATTAATTTTATACTCTCGCAAATTTAATTGCCCCAGGGATTGCCTTTTTACAGTAAATTTTTCAAAAAATTATTTTTTACTGTCGCAAATTTTAATTACACCGGGGATTGCCTTTCTATAGTAAATTTTTCAAAAATTAATTTTATACTGTCGCAAATTTTAATTGCGCCAGGTATTGCTTTTCTATAGTAAATTTTCAAAAATTAATTTTATACTGTCGCAAATTTAATTGCGCCAGGGATTGCCTTTTCTACAGTAAATTTTTCAAAAATAATTTTTTTACCGTCGCAAATTTTAATTACGCCGGGGATTGCCTTTTCTATTGTAAATTTTTCAAAAATTAATTTTATACTCTCGCAATTTTAATTGCCCCAGGGATTGCCTTTTCTACAGTAAATTTTTCAAAAAATTATTTTTTACTGTCGCAAATTTTAATTACGCCGGGGATTGCCTTTTCTATAGTAAATTTTTCAAAAATTAATTTTATACTGTCGCAAATTTTAATTGCGCCAGGTATTGCCTTTTCTATAGTAAATTTTTCAAAAATTAATTTTATACTCTCGCAAATTTTAATTGCCCCAGGGATTGCCTTTTCTACAGTAAATTTTTCAAAAAATTATTTTTTACTGTCGCAAATTTTAATTACACCGGGGATTGCCTTTCTTCTATAGTAAATTTTTCAAAAATTAATTTTATACTGTCGCAAATTTTAATTGCGCCAGGTATTGCTTTTCTATAGTAAATTTTTCAAAAATTAATTTTATACTGTCGCAAATTTTAATTGCCCCAGGGATTGCCTTTTGTACAGTAAATTTTTCAAAAAATAATTTTTTACTGTCGCAAATTTTAATTACGCCGGGGATTGCCTTTTCTATAGTAAATTTTTCAAAAATTAATTTTATACTGTCGCAAATTTATTTGCGCCAGGTTTGCCTTTTCTATAGTAAATTTTGCAAAAAATAATTTTTAACTGTCGCAAATTTTAAATACGCCCGGGATTGCCTTTCTATAGTAAATTTTTCGAAAAATAATTTTTTACTGTCGCAAATTTTAATTACGCCATGGATTGCCTTTTCTACAGTAAATTTTTCAAAAAATAATTTTTTACTGTCGCAAATTTAATTACGCCAGGGATTGCCTTTTCTCTATAGTAAATTATTCAAAAAATAATTTTTTACCGTCGCAAATTTTATTACGCCAGGGATTGCCTTTTCTACAGTAAATTTATAAAAAAAAATAATTTTCTAATGTCGCAAATTTTAATTGCGCCAGGGATTGCCTTTTCTACAGTAAATTTTTCAAAAAATAATTTTTTACTGTCGCAAATTTTAAATACGCCAGGGATTGCCTTTTCTATAGTAAATTTTTCAAAAAAATAATTTCTTACTGTCGCAAATTTTAATTGCGCTAGGGATTGCCTTTTCTACAGTAAATTTTTCAAAAAATAATTTTATACTGTCGCCAATTTTAATTACGCCAAGGGTTGCCTTTTCTATAGTAAATTTTTCAAAATTAATTTTTTACTGCCGCAAATTTAAATACGCCAGGGATTGCCTTTTCTATAGTAAATTTTTCAAAAAATAATTTTTTAACTGTCGCAAATTTTAATACGCCGGGGATTGCCTTTTCTATAGTAAATTTTTCAAAAATTAATTTTATACTGTCGCAAATTTTAATTGCGCCAGGGATTGCCTTTTCTATAGTATATTTTTCAAAAAATAATTTTCTACTCTCGCAAATTTTAAATCAGCCAGGGGATTGCCTTTTCTATAGTAAATTATTCAAAAATTAATTTTTTACTGTCGCAAATTTTAAATACGCCAGGATTGCCTTTTCTATAGTAAATTTTTCAAAAAATAATTTTCTACTGTCGCAAATTTTAATTGCGCCAGGGATTGCCTTTTCTACAGTAAATTTTTTCAAAAAAAATAATTTTCTACTGTCGCAAATATTAATTGCGCCTGTGATTGCCTTTTCTATAGTAAATTTTTCAAAGATTAATTTTTACTGTCGCAAATTTTAAATACGCCAGGGATTGCCTTTTCTATAGTAAATTTTAAAAAATAATTTTTTACTCTCGCAAATTTTAGTTACGCCAGGGATTGCCTTTTCTACAGTACATTTTTCAAAAATAATTTTTTTACTGTCGCAAATTTTAATTGCGCCAGGGATTGCCTTTTCTACAGTAATTTTTTCAAAAAAATAATTTTCTACGGTCGCAAATTTTAAATACACCAGGGATTGGCTTTTCTACAGTAAATTTTTCAAAAAATAATTTTTTACTCTAGCAAATTTTAATTACGCCAGTGATTGCCTTTTCTATAGTAAATTTTTCAAAAAATAATTTTCTACTGTCGCAAATTTTAATTGCGCCAGGGATTGCCTTTTCTACAGTAAATTTTTCAAAAAATAATTTTTAAACTGTCGCAAATTTAATTGCGTCACGGATTGCCTTTTCTACAGTAAATTTTTCAAAAAATAATTTTCCTACTGTCGCAAATTTTAATTGCCCCAGGGATTGCCTTTTCTACAGTAAATTTTTCCAAAAATTAATTTTTCTACTGTCGCAAATTTTAATTGCGCCAGGGATTGCCTTTTCTATAGTAATTTTTCAAAAAATTAATTTTCCTACAGTCGGAAATTTTAATTGCGCCAGGGATTGCCTTTTCTATAGTAAATTTTTCAAAAAATTAATTTTCTACTGTCGCAAATTTTAATTGCGCCAGGGATTGCCTTTTTCTACAGTAAATTTTTCAAAAAATAATTTTTTACTGTCGCAAATTTTAATTACGCCGGGGATTGCCTTTTTATAGAAAATTTTTCAAAAATTAATTTTATTACTGTCGCAAATTTTTAATTACGCCAGGGATTTGCCTTTTCTATAGTAAATTATTCAAGAAATAATTTTTACTGTCCGCAAATTTTAAATACGCCAGGGATTGCCTTTTCTACAGTAAATTTGCAAAAAATAATTTTTTACTGTCGAAAATTTAATTACGCCAGGGATTGCCTTTTCTACAGTAAATTTTTCAAAAAACAATTTTTACTGTCGCAAATTTTAATTACGCCGGGGATTGCCTTTTCTATATTAAATTTTTTCAAAATTAATTTATACTGTCGCAAATTTTAATTGCGTCAGGGATTGCCTTTTCTATAGTAAATTTTTCAAAAATAATTTTCTACTGTCGCAAATTTTAAATCAGCCAGGGATTGCCTTTTCTATAGTAAATTATTCAAAAAAATTAATTTTTTACTGTCGCAAATTTTAAATACGCAAGGATTGCCTTTTCTATAGTAAATTCTTTCAAAAAATAATTTTCTACTGTCGCAAATTTTAAATCAGCCAGGGATTGCCTTTTCTACAGTAAATTTTTCAAAAAATAATTTTCTACTGTCGCAAATTTTAATTGCGCCTGTGATTGCCTTTTCTACAGTAAATTTATCAAAAATAATTTTTTACTGTCGCAAATTTTAAATACGCCAGGGATTGCCTATTCTATAGTAAATTTTTCAAAAATTAATTTTTTACTGTCGCAAATTTTAATTGCGCCAGGGATTGCCTTTTCTACAGTAAATTTTTCAAAAAATAATTTTTTACTGTCGCAAATTTTAATTGCGACAGGGATTGCCTTTTCTATAGTAAATTTTTCAAAGATTAATTTTTTGCTGTCGCAAATTTTTAAATACGCCAGGGATTGCCTTTTTCCATAGTAAATTTTCAAAAATTAATTTTTTACTGTCGCAAATTTTAAATACGCCAGGCATTGCCTTTTCTACAGTAATTTTCAAAAAATAATTTTTTACTGTCGCAAATTTTAATTGCGCCAGGGATTGCCTTTTCTACAGTAAATTTTTCAAAAATAATTTTTTACTGTCGCAAATTTAATTTGCGCCAGGGATTGCCTTTTCTATAGTAAATTTTTTCAAAGATTAATTTTTTACTGTCGCAAATTTTAAATACGCCAGAGATTGCCTTTTCTATAGTAAATTTTTCAAAAATTAATTTTTTACTGTCGCAATTTTAATTGCGCCAGGGATTGCCTTTTCTACAGTAAATTTTCAAAAAATAATTTTCTACTCGTCGCAAATTTTAAATACACCAAGGATTGGCTTTTCTACAGTAAATTTTTCAAAAAATAATTTTTTACTCTAGCAAATTTTAATTACGCCAGTGATTGCCTTTTCTATAGTAAATTTTTCAAAAAATAATTTTCTTACTGTCGCAATTTTAATTGCGCCAGGGATTGCCTTTTCTACAGTAAATTTTTCAAAAAATAATTTTTTACTGTCGCAAATTTTAATTGCGTCACGGATTGCCTTTTCTACAGTAAATTTTTCAAAAAAATAATTTTCTACTGTCCGCAAATTTTAATTGCCCCAGGGATTGCTTTTCTACAGTAAATTTTTCCAAAAATTAATTTTCTACTGTCGCAAATTTTAATTGCGCCAGGGATTGCCTTTTCTATAGTAAATTTTTCAAAAAATTAATTTTCTACAGTCGGAATTTTAATTGCGCCAGGGATTGCTTTTCTAATAGTAAATTTTTCAAAAAATAATTTTCTACTGTCGCAAATTTTAATTGCGCCAGGGATTGCCTTTTCTACAGTAAATTTTTCAAAAAAATAATTTTTTACTGTCGCAAATTTTAATTACGCGGGGATTGCCCTTTTCTATAGAAAATTTTTCAAAAATTAATTTTATACTGTCGCAAATTTTAATTACGCCAGGGATTGCCTTTTTATAGTAAATTATTCAAGAAATAATTTTTTACTGTCGCAAATTTTAAATACGCCAGGGATTGCCTTTTCTACAGTAAATTTTGCAAAAAATAATTTTTTACTGTCGAAAATTTTAATTACGCCAGGGATTGCCTTTTCTACAGTAAATTTTTCAAAAAATAATTTTTTACTGTCGCAAATTTTAATTACGCCGGGGATTGCCTTTTCTATATTAAATTTTTCAAAAATTAATTTTATACTGTCGCAAATTTTAATTGCGTCAGGGATTGCCTTTTCTATAGTAAATTTTTCAAAAAATAATTTTCTACTGTCGCAAATTTTAAATCAGCCAGGGATTGCCTTTTCTATAGTAAACTATTCAAAAATTAATTTTTTACTGTCGCAAATTTTAAATACGCAAGGGATTGCCTTTTCTATAGTAAATTTTTCAAAAAATAATTTTCTACTGTCGCAAATTTTAAATCAGCCAGGGATTGCCTTTTCTACAGTAAATTTTTCAAAAAATAATTTTCTACTGTCGCAAATTTTAATTGCGCCTGTGATTGCCTTTTCTACAGTAAATTTATCAAAAAATAATTTTTTACTGTCGCAAATTTTAAATACGCCAGGGATTGCCTATTCTATAGTAAATTTTTCAAAAATTAATTTTTTACTGTCGCAAATTTTAATTGCGACAGGGATTGCCTTTTCTACAGTAAATTTTTCAAAAAATAATTTTTTACTGTCGCAAATTTTAATTGCGACAGGGATTGCCTTTTCTATAGTAAATTTTTCAAAGATTAATTTTTTGCTGTCGCAAATTTTAAATACGCCAGGGATTGCCTTTTCCATAGTAAATTTTTCAAAAATTAATTTTTTACTGTCGCAAATTTTAAATACGCCAGGCATTGCCTTTTCTACAGTAAATTTTTCAAAAATTAATTTTTTACTGTCGCAAATTTTAATTGCGACAGGGATTGCCTTTTCTACTGTAAATTTTTCAAAAAATAATTTTTTACTGTCGCAAATTTTAATTGCGACAGGGATTGCCTTTTCTACAGTAAATTTTTCAAAAAATAATTTTTTACTGTCGCAAATTTTAATTGCGACAGGGTTTTGCCTTTTCTATAGTAAATTTTTCAAAGATTAATTTTTTGCTGTCGCAAATTTTAAATACGCCAGGGATTGCCTTTTCCATAGTAAATTTTTCAAAAATTAATTTTTTACTGTCGCAAATTTTAAATACGCCAGGCATTGCCTTTTCTACAGTAAATTTTTCAAAAAATAATTTTTTACTGTCGCAAATTTTAATTGCGCCAGGGATTGCCTTTTCTATAGTAAATTTTTCAAAAAATAATTTTTTACTGTCGCAAATTTTAATTGCGCCAGGGATTGCCTTTTCTATAGTAAATTTTTCAAAGATTAATTTTTTACTGTCGCAAATTTTAAATACGCCAGAGATTGCCTTTTCTATAGTAAATTTTTCAAAAATTAATTTTTTACTGTCGCAAATTTTAATTGCGCCAGGGATTGCCTTTTCTACAGTAAATTTTTCAAAAAATAATTTTCTACTGTCGCAAATTTTAAATACACCAGGGATTGGCTTTTCTACAGTAAATTTTTCAAAAATAATTTTTTACTCTAGCAAATTTTAATTACGCCAGTGATTGCCTTTTCTATAGTAAATTTTTCAAAAAATAATTTTCTACTGTCGCAAATTTTAATTGCGCCAGGGATTGCCTTTTCTACAGTAAATTTTTCAAAAATAATTTTTTACTGTCGCAAATTTTAATTGCGTCACGGATTGCCTTTTCTACAGTAAATTTTTCAAAAAATAATTTTCTACTGTCGCAAATTTTAATTGCCCCAGGGATTGCCTTTTCTACAGTAAATTTTTCCAAAAATTAATTTTCTACTGTCGCAAATTTTAATTGCGCCAGGGATTGCCTTTTCTATAGTAAATTTTTCAAAAATTAATTTTCTACAGTCGGAAATTTTAATTGCGCCAGGGATTGCCTTTTCTATAGTAAATTTTTCAAAAAATAATTTTCTACTGTCGCAAATTTTAATTGCGCCAGGGATTGCCTTTTCTACAGTAAATTTTTCAAAAAATAATTTTTTACTGTCGCAAATTTTAATTACGCCGGGGATTGCCTTTTCTATAGAAAATTTTTCAAAAATTAATTTTATACTGTCGCAAATTTTAATTTCGCCAGGGATTGCCTTTTCTATAGTAAATTATTCAAGAAATAATTTTTTACTGTCGCAAATTTTAAATACGCCAGGGATTGCCTTTTCTACAGTAAATTTTGCAAAAAATAATTTTTTACTGTCGAAAATTTTAATTACGCCAGGGATTGCCTTTCTACAGTAAATTTTTCAAAAAATAATTTTTTACTGTCGCAAATTTTAATTACGCCGGGGATTGCCTTTTCTATATTAAATTTTTCAAAAATTAATTTTATACTGTCGCAAATTTTAATTGCGTCAGGGATTGCCTTTTCTATAGTAAATTTTTCAAAAAATAATTTTCTACTGTCGCAAATTTTAAATCAGCCAGGGATTGCCTTTTCTATAGTAAATTATTCAAAAATTAATTTTTTACTGTCGCAAATTTTAAATACGCAAGGGATTGCCTTTTCTATAGTAAATTTTTCAAAAAATAATTTTCTACTGTCGCAAATTTTAAATCAGCCAGGGATTGCCTTTTCTACAGTAAATTTTTCAAAAAATAATTTTCTACTGTCGCAAATTTTAATTGCGCCTGTGATTGCCTTTTCTACAGTAAATTTATCAAAAAATAATTTTTTACTGTCGCAAATTTTAAATACGCCAGGGATTGCCTATTCTATAGTAAATTTTTCAAAAATTAATTTTTTACTGTCGCAAATTTTAATTGCGACAGGGATTGCCTTTTCTACAGTAAATTTTTCAAAAAATAATTTTTTACTGTCGCAAATTTTAATTGCGACAGGGATTGCCTTTTCTATAGTAAATTTTTCAAAGATTAATTTTTTGCTGTCGCAAATTTTAAATACGCCAGGGATTGCCTTTTCCATAGTAAATTTTTCAAAAATTAATTTTTTACTGTCGCAAATTTTAAATACGCCAGGCATTGCCTTTTCTACAGTAAATTTTTCAAAAAATAATTTTTTACTGTCGCAAATTTTAATTGCGCCAGGGATTGCCTTTTCTACAGTAAATTTTTCAAAAAATAATTTTTTACTGTCGCAAATTTTAATTGCGCCAGGGATTGCCTTTTCTATAGTAAATTTTTCAAAGATTAATTTTTTACTGTCGCAAATTTTAAATACGCCAGAGATTGCCTTTTCTATAGTAAATTTTTCAAAAATTAATTTTTTACTGTCGCAAATTTTAATTACTCCAGGGATTGCCTTTTCTACAGTACATTTTTCAAAAAATTATTTTTTGCTGTCGCAAATTTTAATTGCGCCAGGGATTGCCTTTTTTTACAGTAAATTTTTCAAAATATAATTTTCTACTGTCGCAAATTTTAAATACACCAGGGATTGGCTTTTCTACAGTAAATTTTTCAAAAAATAATTTTCTGCTGTCGCAAATTTTAATTGCGCCAGGGATTGCCTTTTCTACAGTAAATTTTTCAAAAAATAATTTTTTACTGTCGCAAATTTTAAATCCGCCAGGGATTGCCTTTTCTATAGTAAATTATTCAAAAAATAATTTTTTACTGTCGCAAATTTTAATTGCGCCAGGGATTGCCTTTTCTATAGTAAATTATTCAAAAACTAATTTTATACTGTCGCAAATTTTAATTGCGCCAGGGATTGCCTTTTCTATAGTAAAATTTTCAAAAATTAATTTTATAATGCCGCAAATTTTAGTTGCGCCAGGGATTGCCTTTTCTACAGTAAATTTTTCAAAAAATAATTTTTTACTGTCGCAAATTTTAATTACGCCAGTGATTGCCTTTTCTATAGTAAATTTTTAAAAAAATAATTTTCTACTGTCGCAAATTTTAATTGCGCCAGGGATTGCCTTTTCTACAGTAAATTTTTCAAAAAATAATTTTTTACTGTCGCAAATTTTAATTACGCCGGGGATTGCCTTTTCTATAGTAAATTTTTCAAAAATTAATTTTATACTCTCGCAAATTTTAATTGCCCCAGGGATTGCCTTTTCTACAGTAAATTTTTCAAAAAATTATTTTTTACTGTCGCAAATTTTAATTACGCCGGGGATTGCCTTTTCTATAGTAAATTTTTCAAAAATTAATTTTATACTGTCGCAAATTTTAATTGCGCCAGGTATTGCCTTTTCTATTGTAAATTTTGCAAAAAATAATTTTTTTTTGTCGCAAATTTTAAATACGCCAGGGATTGCCTTTTCTATAGTAAATTTTTCGAAAAATAATTTTTTACTGTCGCAAATTTTAATTACGCCAGGGATTGCCTTTCCTACAGTAAATTTTTCAAAAAATAATTTTTTACTGTCGCAAATTTTAATTACGCCAGGGATTGCCTTTTCTGTAGTAAATTATTCAAAAAATAATTTTTTACTGTCGCAAATTTTAATTACGCCAGGGATTGCCTTTTCTACAGTAAATTTATCAAAAAATAATTTTCTACTGTCGCAAATTTTAATTCCGCCAGGGATTGCCTTTTCTACAGTAATTTTTTCAAAAAATAATTTTTTACTGTCGCAAATTTTAAATACGCCAGGGATTGCCTTTTCTATAGTAAATTTTTCAAAAAATAATTTTCTACTGTCGCAAATTTTAATTGCGCCAGGGATTGCCTTTTCTACAGTAAATTGTTCAAAAAATAATTTTTTACTGTCGCAAATTTTAATTACGCCAGGGATTGCCTTTTCTACAGTAAATTTTTCAAAAAATAATTTTTTACTGTCGCAAATTTTAATTACGCCGGGGATTGCCTTTTCTATAGTAAATTTTTCAAAAATTAATTTTATACTCTCGCAAATTTTAATTACGCCGGGGATTGCCTTTTCTATAGTAAATTTTTCAAAAATTAATTTTATACTGTCGCAAATTTTAATTGCGCCAGGTATTGCCTTTTCTATAGTAAATTTTGCAAAAAATAATTTTTTTTTGTCGCAAATTTTAAATACGCCAGGGATTGCCTTTTCTATAGTAAATTTTTCGAAAAATAATTTTTTACTGTCGCAAATTTTAATTTCGCCAGGGTTTGCCTTTTCTACAGTAAATTTTTCAAAAAATAATTTTTTACTGTCGCAAATTTTAATTACGCCAGGGATTGCCTTTTCTATAGTAAATTATTCAAAAAATAATTTTTTACTGTCGCAAATTTTAATTACGCCAGGGATTGCCTTTTCTACAGTAAATTTTTCAAAAAATAATTTTCTACTGTCTCAAATTTTAATTCCGCCAGGGATTGCCTTTTCTACAGTAATTCTTTCAAAAAATAATTTTTTACTGTCGCAAATTTTAAATACGCCAGGGATTACCTTTTTTATAGTAAATTTTTCAAAAAATAATTTTTTACTGTCGCAAATGTTAATTGCGCCAGGGATTGCCTTTTCTATAGTAAATTTTTCAAAATTTAATTTTGTACTGTCGCAAATTTTAAATACGCCAGGGATTGCCTTTTCTATAGTAAATTATTCAAGAAATAATTTTTTACTGTCGCAAATTTTAAAAACGCCAGGGGTTGCCATTTCTACAGTAAATTTTTCAAAAAATAATTTTTTACTGTCGCAAATTTTAATTACGCCAGGGATTGCCTTTTCTACAGTAAATTTTTCAAAAAATAATTTTTTACTGTCGCAAAATTTAATTAAGCCAGGTATTGCCTTTTCTACAGTAAATTATTCAAAAAATAATTTTCTACTGTCTCAAATTTTAATTGCGCCAGGGATTGCCTTTTCTACAGTAAATTTTTCAAAAAAATAATTTTCTACTGTCGCAAATTTTAATTGCGCCTGTGATTGCCTTTTCTACAGTAAATTTTTCAAAGATTAATTTTTTACTGTCGCAAATTTTAAATACGCCAGGGATTGCCTTTTCTATAGTAAATTTTTCAAAAATTAATTTTTTACTGTCGCAAATTTTAATTACGCCAGGGATTGCCTTTTCTACAGTACATTTTTCAAAAAATAATTTTTTACTGTCGCAAATTTTAATTGCGCAAGGGATTGCCTTTTCTACAGTAAATTTTTCAAAAAATAATTTTCTACTGTCGCAAATTTTAAATAAACCAGGGATTGGCTTTTCTACAGTAAACTTTTCAAAAAATAATTTTTTACTCTAGCAAATTTTAATTACGCCAGTGATTGCCTTTTCTATAGTAAATTTTTCAAAAAATAACTTTCTACTGTCGCAAATTTTAATTGCGCCAGGGATTGCCTTTTCTACAGTAAATTTTTCAAAAAATAATTTTTTACTGTCGCAAATTTTAATTACGCCGAGGATTGCCTTTTCTATAGTAAATTTTTCAAAAATTAATTTTATACTGTCGCAAATTTTAATTGCCCCAGGGATTGCCTTTTCTACAGTAAATTTTTCAAAAAATAATTTTTTACTGTCGCAAATTTTAATTACGCCGGGGATTGCCTTTTCTATAGTAAATTTTTCAAAAATTAATTTTATACTGTCGCAAATTTTATTTGCGCCAGGTATTGCCTTTTCTATAGTAAATTTTTCAAAAAATAATTTTTTACTGTCGCAAATTTTAAATACGCCACGTATTGCCTTTTCTATAGTAAATTTTTTCGAAAAATAATTTTTTACTGTCGCAAATTTTAATTACGCCATGGATTGCCTTTTCTACAGTAAATTTTTCAAAAAATAATTTTTTACTGTCGCAAATTTTAATTACGCCAGTGATTGCCTTTTCTATAGTAAATTTTTCAAAAAATAACTTTCTACTGTCGCAAATTTTAATTGCGCCAGGGATTGCCTTTTCTACAGTAAATTTTTCAAAAAATAATTTTTTACTGTCGCAAATTTTAATTACGCCGAGGATTGCCTTTTCTATAGTAAATTTTTCAAAAATTAATTTTATACTGTCGCAAATTTTAATTGCCCCAGGGATTGCCTTTTCTACAGTAAATTTTTCAAAAAATAATTTTTTACTGTCGCAAATTTTAATTACGCCGGGGATTGCCTTTTCTATAGTAAATTTTTCAAAAATTAATTTTTTACTGTCGCAAATTTTAATTACGCCAGGGATTGCCTTTTCTACAGTACATTTTTCAAAAAATAATTTTTTACTGTCGCAAATTTTAATTGCGCAAGGGATTGCCTTTTCTACAGTAAATTTTTCAAAAAATAATTTTCTACTGTCGCAAATTTTAAATAAACCAGGGATTGGCTTTTCTACAGTAAATTTTTCAAAAAATAATTTTTTACTCTAGCAAATTTTAATTACGCC
Organism: Dioctria linearis; assembly: GCA_963930735.1. Taxonomy (NCBI): domain Eukaryota; kingdom Metazoa; phylum Arthropoda; class Insecta; order Diptera; family Asilidae; genus Dioctria; species Dioctria linearis. The sequence goes on from CAWVNZ010002163.1 coordinate 92,674, forward strand.
AGTGATTGCCTTTTCTATAGTAAATTTTTCAAAAAATAACTTTCTACTGTCGCAAATTTTAATTGCGCCAGGGATTGCCTTTTCTACAGTAATTTTTTCAAAAAATAATTTTTTACTGTCGCAAATTTTAAATACGCCAGGGATTGCCTTTTCTATAGTAAATTTTTCAAAAATAATTTTCTACTGTCGCAAATTTTAATTGCGCCAGGGATTGCCTTTTCTACAGTAAATTGTTCAAAAAATAATTTTTTACTGTCGCAAATTTTAATTACGCCAGGGATTGCCTTTTCTATAGTAAATTTTTCAAAAAATAATTTTCTACTGTCGCAAATTTTAATTGCGCCAGGGATTACCTTTTCTACAGTAAATTTTTCAAAAAATAATTTTTTACTGTCGCAAATTTTAATTGCGCCAGGGATTGCCTTTTCTACAGTAAATTTTTCAAAAAATAATTTTTTTTTGTCGCAAATTTTAATTGCGCCAGGGATTGCCTTTTCTATAGTAAAGTTTTCAAAGATTAATTTTTTACGGTCGCAAATTTTAAATACCCCAGGGATTGCCTTTTCTATAGTAAATTTTTCAAAAATTAATTTTTTACTGTCGCAAATTTTAATTACGCCAGGGATTGCCTTTTCTACAGTACATTTTTCAAAAAATAATTTTTTACTGTCGCAAATTTTAATTGCGCCAGGGATTGCCTTTTCTACAGTAAATTTTTCAAAAAATAATTTTCTACTGTCGCAAATTTTAAATACACCAGGGATTGGCTTTTCTACAGTAAATTTTTCAAAAAATAATTTTTTACTCTAGCAAATTTTAATTACGCCAGTGATTGCCTTTTCTATACTAAATTTTTCAAAAAATAATTTTCTACTGTCGCAAATTTTAATTGCGCCAGGGATTGCCTTTTCTACAGTAAATTTTTCAAAAAATAATTTTTTACTGTCGCAAATTTTAATTACGCCGAGGATTGCCTTTTCTATAGTAAATTTTTCAAAAATTAATTTTATACTGTCGCAAATTTTAATTGCCCCAGGGATTGGCTTTTCTACAGTAAATTTTTCAAAAAATAATTTTTTACTGTCGCAAATTTTAATTACGCCGGGGATTGCCTTTTCTATAGTAAATTTTTCAAAAATTAATTTTATACTGTCGCAAGTTTTATTTGCGCCAGGTATTGCCTTTTCTATAGTAAATTTTGCAAAAAATAATTTTTTACTGTCGCAAATTTTAAATACGCCAGGGATTGCCTTTTCTATAGTAAATTTTTCGAAAAATAATTTTTTACTGTCGCAAATTTTAATTACGCCATGGATTGCCTTTTCTACAGTAAATTTTTCAAAAAATAATTTTCTACTGTCGCAAATTTTAATTGCGCCAGGGATTGCCTTTTCTACAGTAAATTTTTCAAAAAATAATTTTTTACTGTCGCAAATTTTAAATACGCCAGGGATTGCCTTTTCTATAGTAAATTTTTCAAAAAATAATTTTCTACTGTCGCAAATTTTAATTGCGCCAGGGATTGCCTTTTCTACAGTAAATTTTTCAAAAATAATTTTTTAATGTCGCAAATTTTAATTACGCCAGGGATTGCCTTTTCTATAGTGAATTTTTCAAAAATTAATTTTTTACTGCCGCAAATTTTAAATACGCCAGGGATTGCCTTTTCTACAGTAAATTATTCAAGAAATAATTTTTTACTGTCGCAAATTTTAAATACACCAGGGATTGGCTTTTCTACAGTAAATTTTTCAAAAAATAATTTTTTACTGTCGCAAATTTTAATTGCGCCAGGGATTGCCTTTCCTACAGTAAATTTTTCAAAAAATAATTTTTTACTGTCGCAAATTTTAAATCCGCCAGGGATTGCCTTTTCTATAGTAAATTATTCAAAAAATAATTTTTTACTGTCGCAAATTTTAATTGCGCCAGGGATTGCCTTTTCTATAGTAAATTATTCAAAAAATAATTTTATACTGTCGCAAATTTTAATTGCGCCAGGGATTGCCTTTTCTATAGTAAAAGTTTCAAAAATTAATTTTATAATGTCTCAAATTTTAATTGCGCCAAGGATTGCCTTTTCTACAGTAAATTTTTCAAAAAATAATTTTTTACTGTCGCAAATTTTAATTACGCCAGTGATTGCCTTTTCTATAGTAAATTTTTCAAAAAATAATTTTCTACTGTCGCCAATTTTAATTGCGCCAGGGATTGCCTTTTCTACAGTAAATTTTTCAAAAAATAATTTTTTACTGTCGCAAATTTTAATTACGCCGGGGATTGCCTTTTCTATAGTAAATTTTTCAAAAATTAATTTTATACTCTCGCAAATTTTAATTGCCCCAGGGTTTGCCTTTTCTACAGTAAATTTTTCAAAAAATAATTTTTTACTGTCGCAAATTTTCATTACGCCGGGGATTGCCTTTTCTATAGTAAATTTTTCAAAAATTAATTTTATACTGTCGCAAATTTTAATTGCGCCAGGTATTGGCTTTTCTATAGTAAATTTTGCAAAAAATAATTTTTTTTTGTCGCAAATTTTAAATACGCCAGGTATTGCCTTTTCTATAGTAAATTTTTCGAAAAATAATTTTTTACTGTCGCAAATTTTAATTACGCCAGGGATTGCCTTTTCTACAGTAAATTTTTCAAAAAATAATTTTTTACTGTCGCAAATTTTAATTACGCCAGGGACTGCCTTTTCTATAGTAAATTATTCAAAAAAAAATTTTTTACTGTCGCAAATTTTAATTACGCCAGGGATTGCCATTTCTACAGTAAATTTTTCAAAAAATAATTTTCTACTGTCGCAAATTTTAATTGCGCCAGGGATTGCCTTTTCTACAGTAATTTTTTCAAAAAATAATTTTTTACTGTCGCAAATTTTAAATACGCCAGGGATTTCCTTTTCTATAGTAAATTTTTCAAAAAATAATTTTCCAATGTCGCAAATTTTAATTGCGCCAGGGATTGCCTTTTCTACAGTAAATTTTTCAAAAAATAATTTTTTACTGTCGCAAATCCCAATTACGCCAGGGATTGCCTTTTCTGTAGTAAATTTTTCAAAAATTAATTTTTTACTGTCGCAAATTTTAAATACGCCAGGGATTGCCTTTTCTATAGTAAATTTTTCAAAAAATAATTTTTTACTGTCGCAAATTTTAATTGCGCCAGGGATTGCCTTTTCTATAGTAAATTTTTCAAAACTTAATTTTATACTGTCGCAAATTTTAAATACGCCAGGGATTGCCTTTTCTACAGTAAATTTTTCAAAAAATAATTTTTTACTGTCGCAAATTTTAATTGCGCCAGGTATTGGCTTTTCTATAGTAAATTTTGCAAAAAATAATTTTTTTTTGTCGCAAATTTTAAATACGCCAGGTATTGCCTTTTCTATAGTAAATTTTTCGAAAAATAATTTTTTACTGTCGCAAATTTTAATTACGCCAGGGATTGCCTTTTCTACAGTAAATTTTTCAAAAAATAATTTTTTACTGTCGCAAATTTTAATTACGCCAGGGACTGCCTTTTCTATAGTAAATTATTCAAAAAAAAATTTTTTACTGTCGAAAATTTTAATTACGCCAGGGATTGCCATTTCTACAGTAAATTTTTCAAAAAATAATTTTCTACTGTCGCAAATTTTAATTGCGCCAGGGATTGCCTTTTCTACAGTAATTTTTTTCAAAAAATAATTTTTTACTGTCGCAAATTTTAAATACGCCAGGGATTTCCTTTTCTATAGTAAATTTTTCAAAAAATAATTTTCCAATGTCGCAAATTTTAATTGCGCCAGGGATTGCCTTTTCTACAGTAAATTTTTCAAAAAATAATTTTTTACTGTCGCAAATCCCAATTACGCCAGGGATTGCCTTTTCTGTAGTAAATTTTTCAAAAATTAATTTTTTACTGTCGCAAATTTTAAATACGCCAGGGATTGCCTTTTCTATAGTAAATTTTTCAAAAAATAATTTTTTACTGTCGCAAATTTTAATTGCGCCAGGGATTGCCTTTTCTATAGTAAATTTTTCAAAACTTAATTTTATACTGTCGCAAATTTTAAATACGCCAGGGATTGCCTTTTCTATAGTAAATTATTCAAGATATAATTTTTCACTGTCGCAAATTTTAAAAACGCCAGGGATTGCCTTTTCTACAGTAAATTATTCAAGAAATAATTTTTTACTGTCGCAAATTTTAAATACACCAGGGATTGGCTTTTCTACAGTAAATTTTTCAAAAAATAATTTTTTACTGTCGCAAATTTTAATTGCGCCAGGGATTGCCTTTTCTACAGTAAATTTTTCAAAAAATAATTTTTTACTGTCGCAAATTTTAAATCCGCCAGGGATTGCCTTTTCTATAGTAAATTATTCAAAAAATAATTTTTTACTGTCGCAAATTTTAATTGCGCCAGGGATTGCCTTTTCTATAGTAAATTATTCAAAAAATAATTTTATACTGTCGCAAATTTTAATTGCGCCAGGGATTGCCTTTTCTATAGTAAAAGTTTCAAAAATTAATTTTATAATGTCTCAAATTTTAATTGCGCCAAGGATTGCCTTTTCTACAGTAAATTTTTCAAAAAATAATTTTTTACTGTCGCAAATTTTAATTACGCCAGTGATTGCCTTTTCTATAGTAAATTTTTCAAAAAATAATTTTCTACTGTCGCCAATTTTAATTGCGCCAGGGATTGCCTTTTCTACAGTAAATTTTTCAAAAAATAATTTTTTACTGTCGCAAATTTTAATTACGCCGGGGATTGCCTTTTCTATAGTAAATTTTTCAAAATTAATTTTATACTCTCGCAAATTTTAATTGCGCCAGGGTTTGCCTTTTCTACAGTAAATTTTTCAAAAAATAATTTTTTACTGTCGCAAATTTTCATTACGCCGGGGATTGCCTTTTCTATAGTAAATTTTTCAAAAATTAATTTTATACTGTCGCAAATTTTAATTGCGCCAGGTATTGGCTTTTCTATAGTAAATTTTGCAAAAAATAATTTTTTTTTGTCGCAAATTTTAAATACGCCAGGTATTGCCTTTTCTATAGTAAATTTTTCGAAAAATAATTTTTTACTGTCGCAAATTTTAATTACGCCAGGGATTGCCTTTTCTACAGTAAATTTTTCAAAAAATAATTTTTTACTGTCGCAAATTTTAATTACGCCAGGGACTGCCTTTTCTATAGTAAATTATTCAAAAAAAAATTTTTTACTGTCGCAAATTTTAATTACGCCAGGGATTGCCATTTCTACAGTAAATTTTTCAAAAAATTATTTTCTACTGTCGCAAATTTTAATTGCGCCAGGGATTGCCTTTTCTACAGTAATTTTTACAAAAAAATAATGTTTTACTGTCGCAAATTTTAAATACGCCAGGGATTTCCTTTTCTATAGTAAATTTTTCAAAAAATAATTTTCCAATGTCGCAAATTTTAATTGCGCCAGGGATTGCCTTTTCTACAGTAAATTTTTCAAAAAATAATTTTTTACTGTCGCAAATTCTAATTACGCCAGGGATTGCCTTTTCTGTAGTAAATTTTTCAAAATTAATTTTTTACTGTCGCAAATTTTAAATACGCCAGGGATTGCCTTTTCTATAGTAAATTTTTCAAAAAATAATTTTTTACTGTCGCAAATTTTAATTGCGCCAGGGATTGCCTTTTCTATAGTAAATTTTTCAAAACTTAATTTTATACTGTCGCAAATTTTAAATACGCCAGGGATTGCCTTTTCTATAGTAAATTATTCAAGATATAATTTTTCACTGTCGCAAATTTTAAAAACGCCAGGGGTTGTCTTTTCTACAGTAAATTTTTCAAAAAATAATTTTTTACTATCGCAAATTTTAATTACGCCAGGGATTGCCTTTTCTACAGTAAATTTTTCAAAAAATAATTTTTTACTGTCGCAAATTTTAATTACGCCAGGTATTGCCTTTTCTACAGTAAATTATTCAAAAAATAATTTTCTACTGTCTCAAATTTTAATTGCGCCAGGGATTGCCTTTTCTACAGTAAATTTTTCAAAAAAATAATTTTCTACTGTCGCAAATATTAATTGCGCCTGTGATTGCCTTTTCTACAGTAAATTTTTCAAAAAATAATTTTTTACTGTCGCAAATTTTAAATACGCCAGGGATTGCCTTTTCTATAGTAAATTTTTCAAAAATTAATTTTATACTGTCGCAAATTTTAATTGCGCCAGGGATTGCCTTTTCTATAGTAAATTATTCAAAAATTAATTTTTTACTGTCGCAAATTTTAAATATGCAAGGGATTGCCTTTTCTATAGTAAATTTTTCAAAAAATAATTTTCTACTCTCGCAAATTTTAAATACGCCAGCAATTGCCTTTTCTATAGTAAATTTTTCAAAAATTAATTTTTTACTGTCGCAAATTTTAAATCCGCCAGGGATTGCCTTTTCTATAGTAAATTTTTCAAAAATTAATTTTATACTGTCGCAAATTTTAATTGAGCCAGGGATTGCCTTTTCTATAGTAAATTTTTCAAAAAATGATTTTCTACTCTCGCAAATTTTAAATACGCCAGCAATTGCCTTTTCTATAGTAAATTTTTCAAAAATTAATTTTTTACTGTCGCAAATTTTAAATCCGCCAGGGATTGCCTATTCTATAGTAAATTATTCAAAAAATAATTTTTTACTGTCGCAAATTTTAATTACGCCAGGGATTGCCTTTTCTACAGTAAATTTTTCAAAAAATAATTTTTTACTGTCGCAAATTCTAATTACGCCAGGGATTGCCTTTTCTGTAGTAAATTTTTCAAAAATTAATTTTTTACTGTCGCAAATTTTAAATACGCCAGGGATTGCCTTTTCTATAGTAAATTATTCAAAAATTAATTTTTTACTGTCGCAAATTTTAAATACGCAAGGGATTGCCTTTTCTATAGTAAATTTTTCAAAAAATAATTTTCTACTGTCGCAAATTTTAATTGCGCCAGGGATTGCCTTTTCTACAGTAAATTTTTCAAAAAATAATTTTCTACTGTCGCAAACTTTAATTGCGCCTGTGATTGCCTTTTCTACAGTAAATTTTTCAAAAAATAATTTTCTACTGTCGCAAATTTTAATTGCGACAGGGATTGCCTTTTCTATAGTAAATTTTTCAAAAATTAATTTTTTACTGTCGCAAATTTTAAATACGCCTGGGATTGCCTTTTCTATAGTAAATTTTTCAAAAATTAATTTTATACTCTCGCAAATTTTAAATACGCCAGGCATTGCCTTTTCTACAGTAAATTTTTCAAAAAATAATTTTTTACTGTTGCAAATTTTAATTGCGCCAGGGATTGCCGTTTCTACAGTAAATTTTTCAAAAAATAATTTTTTACTCTAGCAAATTTTAATTACGCCAGTGATTGCCTTTTCTATACTAAATTTTTCAAAAAATAATTTTCTACTGTCGCAAATTTTAATTGCGCCAGGGATTGCCTTTTCTACAGTAAATTTTTCAAAAAATAATTTTTTACTGTCGCAAATTTTAATTACGCCGAGGATTGCCTTTTCTATAGTAAATTTTTCAAAAATTAATTTTATACTGTCGCAAATTTTAATTGCCCCAGGGATTGGCTTTTCTACAGTAAATTTTTCAAAAAATAATTTTTTACTGTCGCAAATTTTAATTACGCCGGGGATTACCTTTTCTATAGTAAATTTTTCAAAAATTAATTTTATACTGTCGCAAGTTTTATTTGCGCCAGGTATTGCCTTTTCTATAGTAAATTTTGCAAAAAATAATTTTTTACTGTCGCAAATTTTAAATACGCCAGGGATTGCCTTTTCGGTAGTAAATTTTTCGAAAAATAATTTTTTACTGTCGCAAATTTTAATTACGCCATGGATTGCCTTTTCTACAGTAAATTTTTCAAAAAATAATTTTTTACTGTCGCAAATTTTAATTACGCCAGGGATTGCCTTTTCTATAGTAAATTATTCAAAAAATAATTTTTTACCGTCGCAAATTTTAATTACGCCAGGGATTGCCTTTTCTACAGTAAATTTTTCAAAAAATAATTTTCTACTGTCGCAAATTTTAATTGCGCCAGGGATTGCCTTTTCTACAGTAAATTTTTCAAAAAATAATTTTTTACTGTCGCAAATTTTAAATACGCCAGGGATTGCCTTTTCTATAGTAAATTTTTCAAAAAATAATTATCTACTGTCGCAAATTTTAATTGCGCCAGGGATTGCCTTTTCTACAGAAAATTTTTCAAAAAATAATTTTTTAATGTCGCAAATTTTAATTACGCCAGGGATTGCCTTTTCTATAGTGAATTTTTCAAAAATTAATTTTTTACTGCCGCAAATTTTAAATACGCCAGGGATTGCCTTTTCTATAGTAAATTTTTCAAAAAATAATTTTTTACTGTCGCAAATTTTAATTGCGTCAGGGATTGCCTTTTCTACAGTACATTTTTCAAAAAATAATTTTTTACTCTCGCAAATTTTAATTGCGCCAGGGATTGCCTTTTCTACAGTAAATTATTCAAGAAATAATTTTTTACTGTCGCAAATTTTAAATACACCAGGGATTGGCTTTTCTACAGAAAATTTTTCAAAAATAATTTTTTACTGTCGCAAATTTTAATTGCGCCAGGGATTGCCTTTTCTACAGTAAATTTTTCAAAAAATAATTTTTTACTGTCGCAAATTTTAAATCCGCCAGGGATTGCCTTTTCTATAGTAAATTATTCAAAAAATAATTTTTTACTGTCGCAAATTTTAATTGCGCCAGGGATTGCCTTTTCTATAGTAAATTATTCAAAAAATAATTTTATACTGTCGCAAATTTTAATTGCGCCAGGGATTGCCTTTTCTATAGTAAAAGTTTCAAAAATTAATTTTATAATGTCTCAAATTTTAATTGCGCCAAGGATTGCCTTTTCTACAGTAAATTTTTCAAAAAATAATTTTTTACTGTCGCAAATTTTAATTACGCCAGTGATTGCCTTTTCTATAGTAAATTTTTCAAAAAATAATTTTCTACTGTCGCAAATTTTAATTGCGCCAGGGATTGCCTTTTCTACAGTAAATTTTTCAAAAATAATTTTTTACTGTCGCAAATTTTAATTACGCCGGCGATTGCCTTTTCTATAGTAAATTTTTCAAAAATTAATTTTATACTCTCGCAAATTTTAATTGCCCCAGGGTTTGCCTTTTCTACAGTAAATTTTTCAAAAAATAATTTTTTACTGTCGCAAATTTTCATTACGCCGGGGATTGCCTTTTCTATAGTAAATTTTTCAAAAATTAATTTTATACTGTCGCAAATTTTAATTGCGCCAGGTATTGGCTTTTCTATAGTAAATTTTGCAAAAAATAATTTTTTTTTTGTCGCAAATTTTAAATACGCCAGGTATTGCCTTTTCTATAGTAAATTTTTCGAAAAATAATTTTTTACTGTCGCAAATTTTAATTACGCCAGGGATTGCCTTTTCTACAGTAAATTTTTCAAAAATAATTTTTTACTGTCGCAAATTTTAATTACGCCAGGGACTGCCTTTTCTATAGTAAATTATTCAAAAAATAATTTTTTACTGTCGCAAATTTTAATTACGCCAGGGATTGCCATTTCTACAGTAAATTTTTCAAAAAATAATTTTCTACTGTCGCAAATTTTAATTGCGCCAGGGATTGCCTTTTCTACAGTAATTTTTTCAAAAAATAATTTTTTACTGTCGCAAATTTTAAATACGCCAGGGATTTCCTTTTCTATAGTCAATTTGTCAAAAAATAATTTTCCAATGTCGCAAATTTTAATTGCGCCAGGGATTGCCTTTTCTACAGTAAATTTTTCAAAAAATAATTTTTTACTCTCGCAAATTCTAATTACGCCAGGGATTGCCTTTTCTGTAGTAAATTTTTCAAAAATTAATTTTTTACTGTCGCAAATTTTAAATACGCCAGGGATTGCCTTTTCTATAGTAAATTTTTCAAAAAATAATTTTTTACTGTCGCAAATTTTAATTGCGCCAGGGATTGCCTTTTCTATAGTAAATTTTTCAAAACTTAATTTTATACTGTCGCAAATTTTAAATACGCCAGGGATTGCCTTTTCTATAGTAAATTATTCAAGATATAATTTTTTACTGTCGCAAATTTTAAAAACGCCAGGGGTTGCCTTTTCTACAGTAAATTTTCAAAAAATAATTTTTTACTATCGAAAATTTTAATTACGCCAGGGATTGCCTTTTCTACAGTAAATTTTTCAAAAAATAATTTTTTACTGTCGCAAATTTTAATTACGCCAGGTATTGCCTTTTCTACAGTAAATTATTCAAAAAATAATTTTCTACTGTCTCAAATTTTAATTGCGCCAGGGATTGCCTTTTCTACAGTAAATTTTTCAAAAAAATAATTTTCTACTGTCGCAAATATTAATTGCGCCTGTGATTGCCTTTTCTACAGTAAATTTTTCAAAAAATAATTTTTTACTGTCGCAAATTTTAAATACGCCAGGGATTGCCTTTTCTATAGTAAATTTTTCAAAAATTAATATTATACTGTCGCAAATTTTAATTGCGCCAGGGATTGCCTTTTCTATAGTAAATTTTTCAAAAATAATTTTCTACTCTCGCAAATTTTAAATCAGCCAGGGATTGCCTTTTCTACAGTAAATTTTTCAAAAAATAATTTTTTACAGTCGCAAATTTTAATTACGCCAGGGATTACCTTTTGTACAGTAAATTTTTCAAAAAATAATTTTTTACTGTCGCAAATTTTAATTACGCCGGGGATTGCCTTTTCTATAGTAAATTTTTCAAAAATTAATTTTATACTGTCGCAAATTTTAATTGCGCCAGGGATTGCCTTTTCTATAGTAAATTTTTCAAAAAATGATTTTCTACTCTCGCAAATTTTAAATACGCCAGCAATTGCCTTTTCTATAGTAAATTTTTCAAAAATTAATTTTTTACTGTCGCAAATTTTAAATCCGCCAGGGATTGCCTATTCTATAGTAAATTATTCAAAAAATAATTTTTTACTGTCGCAAATTTTAATTACGCCAGGGATTGCCTTTTCTACAGTAAATTTTTCAAAAAATAATTTTTTACTGTCGCAAATTCTAATTACGCCAGGGATTGCCTTTTCTGTAGTAAATTTTTCAAAAATTAATTTTTTACTGTCGCAAATTTGAAATACGCCAGGGATTGCCTTTTCTATAGTAAATTATTCAAAAATTAATTTTTTACTGTCGCAAATTTTAAATACGCAAGGGATTGCCTTTTCTATAGTAAATTTTTCAAAAAATAATTTTCTACTGTCGCAAATTTTAATTGCGCCAGGGATTGCCTTTTCTACAGTAAATTTTTCAAAAAATAATTTTCTACTGTCGCAAACTTTAATTGCGCCTGTGATTGCCTTTTCTACAGTAAATTTTTCAAAAAATAATTTTCTACTGTCGCAAATTTTAATTGCGACAGGGATTGCCTTTTCTATAGTAAATTTTTCAAAGATTAATTTTTTACTGTCGCAAATTTTAAATACGCCTGGGATTGCCTTTTCTATAGTAAATTTTTCAAAAATTAATTTTATACTCTCGCAAATTTTAAATACGCCAGGCATTGCCTTTTCTACAGTAAATTTTTCAAAAAATAATTTTTTACTGTCGCAAATTCTAATTACGCCAGGGATTGCCTTTTCTGTAGTAAATTTTTCAAAAATTAATTTTTTACTGTCGCAAATTTGAAATACGCCAGGGATTGCCTTTTCTATAGTAAATTATTCAAAAATTAATTTTTTACTGTCGCAAATTTTAAATACGCAAGGGATTGCCTTTTCTATAGTAAATTTTTCAAAAAATAATTTTCTACTGTCGCAAATTTTAATTGCGCCAGGGATTGCCTTTTCTACAGTAAATTTTTCAAAAAATAATTTTCTACTGTCGCAAATTTTAAATACGCAAGGGATTGCCTTTTCTATAGTAAATTTTTCAAAAAATAATTTTCTACTGTCGCAAATTTTAATTGCGCCAGGGATTGCCTTTTCTACAGTAAATTTTTCAAAAAATAATTTTTTACTGTCGCAAATTCTAATTACGCCAGGGATTGCCTTTTCTGTAGTAAATTTTTCAAAAATTAATTTTTTACTGTCGCAAATTTGAAATACGCCAGGGATTGCCTTTTCTATAGTAAATTATTCAAAAATTAATTTTCTACTGTCGCAAATTTTAATTGCGACAGGGATTGCCTTTTCTATAGTAAATTTTTCAAAAATTAATTTTTTACTGTCGCAAATTTGAAATACGCCAGGGATTGCCTTTTCTATAGTAAATTATTCAAAAATTAATTTTTTACTGTCGCAAATTTTAATTGCGCCTGTGATTGCCTTTTCTATAGTAAATTTTTCAAAAAATAATTTTCTACTGTCGCAAATTTTAATTGCGCCAGGGATTGCCTTTTCTACAGTAAATTTTTCAAAAAATAATTTTCTACTGTCGCAAACTTTAATTGCGCCTGTGATTGCCTTTTCTACAGTAAATTTTTCAAAAAATAATTTTCTACTGTCGCAAATTTTAATTGCGACAGGGATTGCCTTTTCTATAGTAAATTTTTCAAAAATTAATTTTTTACTGTCGCAAATTTGAAATACGCCAGGGATTGCCTTTTCTATAGTAAATTATTCAAAAATTAATTTTTTACTGTCGCAAATTTTAATTGCGCCTGTGATTGCCTTTTCTATAGTAAATTTTTCAAAAAATAATTTTCTACTGTCGCAAATTTTAATTGCGCCAGGGATTGCCTTTTCTACAGTAAATTTTTCAAAAAATAATTTTCTACTGTCGCAAACTTTAATTGCGCCTGTGATTGCCTTTTCTACAGTAAACTTTTCAAATAATAATTTTCTACTGTCGCAAATTTTAATTGCGACAGGGATTGCCTTTTCTATAGTAAATTTTTCAAAGATTAATTTTTTACTGTCGCAAATTTGAAATACGCCAGGGATTGCCTTTTCTATAGTAAATTATTCAAAAATTAATTTTTTACTGTCGCAAATTTTAAATACGCAAGGGATTGCCTTTTCTATAGTAAATTTTTCAAAAAATAATTTTCTACTGTCGCAAATTTTAATTGCGCCAGGGATTGCCTTTTCTACAGTAAATTTTTCAAAAATAATTTTCTACTGTCGCAAACTTTAATTGCGCCTGTGATTGCCGTTTCTACAGTAAATTTTTCAAAAAATAATTTTTTACTGTCGCAAATTTTAATTGCGCCAGGGATTGCCTTTTCTATTGTAAATTTTTCAAAGATTAATTTTTTACTGTCGCAAATTTTAAATACGCCAGGGATTGCCTTTTCTATAGTAAATTTTTCAAAAATTAATTTTTTACTGTCGCAAATTTTAATTACTCCAGGGATTGCCTTTTCTACAGTAAATTTTTCAAAAAATAATTTTTTACTGTCGCATATTTTAATTGCGCCAGGGATTGCCTTTTCTTTAGTAAATTTTTCAAAGATTAATTTTTTACAGTCGCAAATTTTAAATACGCCAGGGATTGCCTTTTCTATAGTAAATTTTTAAAAAATTAATTTTTTACAGTCGCAAATTTTAAATACGCCAGGGATTGCCTTTTCTATAGTAAATTTTTAAAAAATTAATTTTTTACTGTCGCAAATTTTAAATACGCCAGCAATTGCCTTTTCTATAGTAAATTTTTCAAAAATTAATTTTTTACTGCCGCAAATTTTAAATCCGGCAGGGATTGCCTATTCTATAGTAAATTATTCAAAAAATAATTTTTTACTGTCGCAAATTTTAATTACGCCAGGGATTGCCTTTTCTACAGTAAATTTTTCAAAATTTAATTTTATACTGTCGGAAATTTTAATTACGCCAGGGATTGCCTTTTCTACAGTAAATTTTTCAAAAAATAATTTTTCACTGTCGCAAATTTTAATTGCGCCAGGGATTGCCTTTTCTACAGTAAATTTTTCAAAAAATAATTTTCTACTGTCGCAAATTTTAAATACGCCATGGATTGCCTTTTCCACAGTAAATTGTTCAAAAAATAATTTTCTACTGTCGCAAATTTTAATTGCGCCAGGGATTGCCTTTTCTAAAGTAAATTCTTCAAAAAATAATTTTTTACTGTCGCAAATTTTAAATTCGCCAGGGATTGCCTTTTCTATAGTAAATTATTCAAAAAATAATTTTTTACTGTCGCAAATTTTAATTGCGCCAGGGATTGCCTTTTCTAAAGTAAATTCTTCAAAAAATAATTTTTTACTGTCGCAAATTTTAAATTCGCCAGGGATTGCCTTTTCTATAGTAAATTATTCAAAAAATAATTTTTTACTGTCGCAAATTTTAATTGCGCCAGGGATTGCCCTTTTCTATAGTAAATTATTCAAAAAATAATTTTATACTGTCGCAAATTTTAATTGCGTCAGGGTTGCCTTTTCTATAGTAAATTTTTCAAAAATTAATTTTATAATGTCGCAAGTTTTAATTACGCCGGGTATTGCCTTTTCTATAGTAAATTTTTCAAAATTTAATTTTATACTGTCGCAAATTTTAATTGCGCCAGGGATTGCCTTTTCTATAGTAAATTTTTCCAAAAATTAATTTTCTACTGTCGCAAATTTTAATTGCGCCAGGGATTGCCTTTTCTATAGTAAATTTTTCAAAAAATTAATTTTCTACTTTCGCAAATTTTAATTGCGCCAGGGATTGCCTTTTCTATAGTAAATTTTTCAAAAACTAATTTTTTACTGTCGCAGATTTTAATTACGCCAGGGATTACCTTTTCTATAGTAAATTATTCAAAAAATAATTCTTTACTGTCGCAAGTTTTAATTGCGCCAGGGGATTACCTTTTCTATAGTAAATCTTTCAAAAAATAATTTTTTACTGTCGCAAATTTAATTGCGTCACGGATTGCCTTTTCTACAGTAAATTTTTCAAAAAATAATTTTCTACTCTCGCAAATTTTAATTGCGCCAGGGATTGCCTTTTCTACAGTAAATTTTTCAAAAAATAATTTTTCACTGTCGCAAATTTTAAATACGCCAGTGATTGCCTTTTCTATAGTAAAATTTTTCAAAAAATAATTTTCTACTGTCGCAAATTTTAATTGCGCCAGGGATTGCCTTTTCTACAGTAAATTTTTCAAAAAAATAATTTTCTACTGTCGCAAATTTTAATTGCGCCTGGGATTGCCTTTTCTATAGTAAATTTTTCAAAAAATAGTTTTTTACTGTCGCAAATTTTAATTGCGCCAGGGATACCTTTGCTATAGTAAATTTTTCAAAAAATAATTTTCTACTGTCGCAAATTTTAATTGCGGCAGGGATTGCCTTTTCTACAGTAAATTTTTCAAAAAATAATTTTTTACTGTCGCAAATTTTAATTACGCCAGGGATTGCCTTTTCTATAGTAAATTTTCCAAAAAATAATTTTCTACTGTCGCAAATTTTAATTGCGCCAGGGATTGCCTTTTCTACAGTAAATTTTTCAAAAAATAATTTTTTACTGTCGCAAATTTTAATTACGCCAGGGATTGCCTTTTCTATAGTAAATTTTGCAAAAAATAATTTTTTACTGTCGCAAATTTTAATTGCGCCAGGGATTGCCTTTTCTATAGTAAATTATTCAAAAAATAATTTTATACTGTCGCAAATTTTAATTGCGCCAGGGATTGCCTTTTCTTTAGTAAATTTTTCAAAATTTAATTTTATACTGTCGCAAATTTTAATTGCGCCAGGGATTGCCTTTTCTATAGTAAATTTTTCAAAAAATAATTTTCTACTGTCGAAAATTTTAATTGTGCCAGGGATTGCCTTTTCTATAGTAAATTTTTCAAAAATTAATTTTATACTGTCGCAAGTTTTAATTACGCCGGGGATTGCCTTTTCTTTAGTAAATTTTTCAAAATTTAATTTTATACTGTCGCAAATTTTAATTGCGCCAGGGATTGCCTTTTCTATAGTAAATTATTCAAGAAATAATTTTTTATTGTCGCAAATTTTAACTGCGCCAGGGATTGCCATTTCTACAGTAAATTTTTCAAAAAATAATTTTCTACTGTCGCAAATTTTAAATACGCCAGGGATTGCCTTTTCTATGGTAAATTTTGCAAAAAATAATTTTTTACTGTCGCAAATTTTAAATACGCCAGGGATTGCCTCTTCTATAGTCAATTTTTCAAAAATTAATTTTTTACTGTCGCAAATTTTAATTGCGCCAGGGATTGCCTTTTCTACAGTAAATTTTTCAAAAAATAATTTTTTACTGTCGCAAATTTTAATTGCGACAGGGATTGCCTTTCTATAGTAAACTTATCAAAGATTATTTTTTTACTGTCGCAAATTTTAATTGCGCCAGGGATTGCCTTTTCTATAGTAAATTTTTCAAAAATTAATTTTATACTGTCGCAAGTTTTAATTACGCCGGGGATTGCCTTTTCTTTAGTAAATTTTTCAAAATTTAATTTTATACTGTCGCAAATTTTAATTGCGCCAGGGATTGCCTTTTCTATAGTAAAATTTTCAAAAAATAATTTTTTACTGTCGCAAATTTTAATTACGCCAGGGATTGCCTTTTCTATAGTAAATTATTCAAAAAATAATTTTTTACTGCCGCAAGTTTTAATTGCGCCAGGGATTACCTTTTCTATAGTAAATTTTTCAAAAAATAATTTTTTACCGTCGCAAATTTTAATTGCGTCACGGATTGCCTTTTCTACAGTAAATTTTTCAAAAAATAATTTTCTACTGTCGCAAATTTTAATTGCGCCAGGGATTGCCTTTTCTACAGTAAATTTTTCAAAAAATAATTTTTTACTGTCGCAAATTTTAAATACGCCAGTGATTGCCTTTTCTATAGTAAATTTTTCAAAAAATAATTTTCTACTGTCGCAAATTTTAATTGCGCCAGGGATTGCCTTTTCTACAGTAAATTTTTCAAAAAATAATTTTCTACTGTCGCAAATTTTAATTGCGCCTGGGATTGCCTTTTCTATAGTAAATTTTTCAAAAAATAGTTTTTTACTGTCGCAAATTTTAATTGCGCCAGGGATTGCCTTTGCTATAGTAAATTTTTCAAAAAAATAATTTTCTACTGTCGCAAATTTTAATTGCGGCAGGGATTGCCTTTTCTACAGTAAATTTTTCAAAAAATAATTTTTTACTGTAGCACATTTTAATTACGCCAGGGATTGCCTTTTCTATATTAAATTTTTCAAAAAATAATTTTCTACTGTCGCAAATTTTCATTGCGCCAGGGATTGCCTTTTCTACAGTAAATTTTTCAAAAATAATTTTTTACTGTCGCAAATTTTAATTACGCCGGGGATTGCCTTTTCTATAGAAAATTTTTCAAAAATTAATTTTATACTGTCGCAAATTTTAATTACACCAGGGATTGCCTTTTCTATATTAAATTTTTCAAAAATTAATTTTTTACTGTCGCAAATTTTAATTACGCCAGGGATTGCCTTTTCTATAGTAAATTTTGCAAAAAATAATTTTTTACTGTCGCAAATTTTAATTGCGCCAGGGATTGCCTTTTCTATAGTAAATTTTTCAAAAACTAATTTTTTACTGTCGCAAATTTTAATTACGCCAGGGATTGCCTTTTCTATAGTAAATTATTCAAAAAATAATTTTTTACTGCCGCAAGTTTTAATTGCGCCAGGGATTACCTTTTCTATAGTAAATTTATCAAAAAATAATTCTTTACTGTCGCAAATTTTAATTGCGTCACGGATTGCCTTTTCTACAGTAAATTTTTCAAAAAATAATTTTCTACTGTCGCAAATTTTAATTGCGCCAGGGATTGCCTTTTCTACAGTAAATTTTTCAAAAAATAATTTTTTACTGTCGCAAATTTTAAATACGCCAGTGATTGCCTTTTCTGTAGTAAATTTTTCAAAAAATAATTTTCTACTGTCGCAAATTTTAATTGCGCCAGGGATTGCCTTTTCTACAGTAAATTTTTCAAAAAATAATTTTCTACTGTCGCAAATTTTAATTGCGCCTGGGATTGCCTTTTCTATAGTAAATTTTTCAAAAAATAGTTTTTTACTGTCGCAAATTTTAATTGCGCCAGGGATTGCCTTTGCAATAGTAAATTTTTCAAAAAATAATTTTCTACTGTCGCAAATTTTAATTGCGGCAGGGATTGCCCTTTCTACAGTAAATTTTTCAAAAAATAATTTTTTACTGTCGCAAATTTTAATTACGCCAGGGATTGCCTTTTCTATAGTAAATTTTTCAAAAAATAATTTTCTACTGTCGCAAATTTTAATTGCGCCAGGGATTGCCTTTTCTACAGTAAATTTTTCAAAAAATAATTTTTTACTGTCGCAAATTTTAATTACGCCGGGGATTGCCTTTTCTATAGAAAATTTTTCAAAAATTAATTTTATACTGTCGCAAATTTTAATTACGCCAGGGATTGCCTTTCCTATATTAAATTTTTCAAAAATTAATTTTTTACTGTCGCAAATTTTAATTACGCCAGAAATTGCCTTTTCTATAGTAAATTTTGCAAAAAATAATTTTTTACTGTCGCAAATTTTAATTGCGCCAGGGATTGCCTTTTCTATAGTAAATTATTCAAAAAATAATTTTATACTGTCGCAAATTTTAATTGCGCCAGGGATTGCCTTTTCTATAGTAAATTTTTCAAAAAATAATTTTCTACTGTCGCAAATTTTAATTGCGCCAGGGATTGCCTTTTCTACAGTAAATTTTTCAAAAAATAATTTTTTACTGTCGAAAATTTTAAATCCGCCAGGGATTGCCTTTTCTATAGTGAATTATTCGAAAAATAATTTTTTACTGTCGCAAATTTTAATTGCGCCAGGGATTGCCTTTTCTACAGTAAATTTATCAAAAAATAATTTTCTACTGTCGCAAATTTTAATTGCGCCAGGGATTGCCTTTTCTGCAGTAAATTTTTCAAAAAATAATTTTTTACTGTCGCAAATTTTAAATACGCCAGGGATGGCCTTTTCTATAGTAAATTTTTCAAAAAATAATTTTCTACTGTCGCAAATTTTAATTGCGCCAGGGATTGCCTTTTCTACAGTAAATTTTTCAAAAAATAATTTTTTACTGTCGCAAATTTTAATTACGCCAGGGATTGCCTTTTCTATAGTAAATTATTCAAAAAATAATTTTTTACTGTGGCAAATTTTAATTACGCCAGGGATTGCCTTTTCTACAGTAAATTTATCAAAAAATAATTTTCTACTGTCGCAAATTTTAATTGCGCCAGGGATTGCCTTTTCTGCAGTAAATTTTTTACTGTCGCAAATTTTAAATACGCCAGGGATTGCCTTTTCTATAGTAAATTTTTCAAAAAATAATTTTCTACTGTCGCAAATTTTAATTGCGCCAGGCATTGCCTTTTCTACAGTAAATTTTTCAAAAAATAATTTTTTACTGTCGCAAATTTTAATTACACCAGGGATTGCCTTTTCTATAGTAAATTTTTCAAAAATTTATTTTATACTGTCGCAAATTTTAATTGCGCCAGGTATTGCCTTTTCTATAGTAAATTTTGCAAAAAATAATTTTTTACTGTCGCAAATTTTAACTGCGCCAGGGATTGCCTTTTCTATAGAAAATATTTCACAAAATAATTTTTTACTTTCGCAAATTTTAATTACGCCAGGGATTGCCTTTTCTATAGTAAATTTTTCAAAAATTAATTTTATACTGTCGCCAATTTTAATTGCCCCAGGTATTGACTTTTCTACAGTAAATTTTTCAAAAAATAATTTTTTACTGTCGCAAATTTTAATTGCGCCAGGGATTGCCTTTTCTACAGTAAATTTTTCAAAAAAATAATTTTTTACAGTCGCAAATTTTAATCGCGCCAGGGATTGCCGTTTCTACAGTAAATTTTTCAAAAAATAATTTTTTACTGTCGCAAATTTTAATTGCGCCAGGGATTGCCTTTTCTATAGTAAATTTTTCAAAGAATAATTTTTTACTGTCGAAAATTTTAAATACGCCAGGGATTGCCTTTTCTATAGTAAATTTTTCAAGAAATAATTTTTTACTGTAGCAAATTTTAATTGCGTCAAGGATTGCCTTTTCTATAGAAAATATTTCACAAATTAATTTTTTACTGTCGCAAATTTTAATTAGGCCAGGGATTGCCTTTTCTACAGTACATTTTTCAAAAAATAATTTTTTACTGTCGCAAATTTTAACTACGCCAGTGATTGCCTTTTCTAGAATAAATTTTTCAAAAAATAATTTTCTACTGTCGCAAATTTTAATTGCGCCAGGGATTGCCTTTTCTACAGTAAATTTTTTCAAAAAATAATTTTTTACTGTCGCAAATTTTAATTACGCCGGGGATTGCCTTCTCTATAGTAAATTTTTCAAAAATTAATTTTATACTGTCGCCAATTTTAATTGCCCCAAGGATTGCCTTTTCTACAGTAAATTCTTCAAAAAATTATTTTTTACTGTCGCAAATTTTAAATACACCAGGGATTGGCTTTTCTACAGTAAATTTTTTAAAAAATAATTTTCAACTGTCGCAAATTTTAATTGCGCCAGGGATTGCCTTTTCTACAGTAAATTTTTCAAAAAATTATTTTTTACTGTCGCAAATTTTAAATCCGCCAGGGATTGCCTTTTCTATAGTAAATTATTCAAAAAATAATTTTTTACTGTCGCAAATTTTAATTGCGCCAGGGATTGCCTTTTCTATAGTAAATTATTCAAAAAATAATTTTATACTGTCGCAAATTTTAATTGCGCCAGGGATTGCCTTTTCTATAGTAAAATTTTCAAAAATTAACTTTATAATGTCGCAAATTTTAATTGCGCCAGGGATTGCCTTTTCTACAGTAAATTTTTCAAAAAATATTTTTTTACTGTCGCAAATTTTAACTACGCCAGTGATTGCCTTTTCTAGAATAAATTTTTCAAAAAATAATTTTCTACTGTCGCAAATTTTAATTGCGCCAGGGATTGCCTTTTCTACAGTAAATTTTTTCAAAAAATAATTTTTTACTGTCGCAAATTTTCATTACGCCGGGGATTGCCTTCTCTATAGTAAATTTTTCAAAAATTAATTTTATAGTGTCGCCAATTTTAATTGCCCCAGGGATTGCCTTTTCTACAGTAAATTCTTCAAAAAATTATTTTTTACTGTCGCAAATTTTAATTACGCCGGGGATTGCCTTTTCTATAGTAAATTTTTCAAAAATTAAATTTATACTGTCGCAAATTTTAATTGCGCCAGGTATTGCCTTTTCTATAGTAAATTTTGCAAAAAATAATTTTTTACTGTCGCAAATTTTAAATACGCCAGGGATTGCCTTTTCTATAGTAAATTTTTCGAAAAATAATTTTTTACTGTCGCAAATTTTAATTACGCCATGGATTGCCTTTTCTACAGTAAATTTTTCAAAAAATAATTTTTTATTGTCGCAAATTTTAATTACGCCAGGGATTGCCTTTTCTATAGTATATTATTCAAAAAATAATTTTTTACTGTCGCAAATTTTAATTACGCCAGGGATTGCCTTTTCTACAGTAAATTTTTCAAAAAATAATTTTCTACTGTCGCAAATTTTAATTACGCCAGGGATTGCATTTTCTACAGTAAATTTTTCAAAAAATAATTTTTTACTGTCGCAAATTTTAAATACGCCAGGGATTGCCTTTTCTATAGTAAATTTTTCAAAAAATAATTTTCTACTGTCGCAAATTTTAAGAGCACCAGGGATTGCCTTTTCTACAGTAAATTTTTCAAAAAATTATTTTTTACTGTCGCAAATTTTAATTACGCCAGGGATTGCCTTTTCTATAGTAAATTTTTCAAAAAATAATTTTTTACTGTCGCAAATTTTAATTGCGCCAGAGATTGCCTTTTCTATAGTAAATTTTTCAAAGATTAATTTTTTACTGTCGCAAATTTTAAATACGCCAGGGATTGCCTTTTCTATAGTAAATTTTTCAAAAAATAATTTTTTACTGTCGCAAATTTTAATTGCGCCAAGGATTGCCTTTTCTATAGAAAATATTTCACAAATTAATTTTTTACTGTCGCAAATTTTAATTACGCCAGGGATTGCCTTTTCTACAGTAAATTTTTCAAAAAATAATTTTCTACTGTCGCAAATTTTAAATACACCAGGGATTGGTTTTTCTACAGTAAATTTTTCAAAAAATAATTTTCTACTGTCGCAAATTTTAATTGCGCCAGGGATTGCCTTTTCTACAGTAAATTTTTCAAAAAATAATTTTTTACTGTCGCAAATTTTAAATCCGCCAGGGATTGCCTTTTTTGTAGTAAATTATTCAAAAATTAATTTTTTACTGTCGCAAATTTTAATTGCGCCAGGGATTGCCTTTTCTATAGTAAATTATTCAAAAAATAATTTTATACTGTCGCAAATTTTAATTGCGCCAGGGATTGCCTTTTCTATAGTAAATTTTTCAAAAAATAATTTTCTACTGTCGCAAATTTTAATTGCGCCAGGGATTGCCTTTTTACAGTAAATTTTTCAAAAAATAATTTTTTACTGTCGCAAATTTTAAATACGCCAGGGATTGCCTTTTCTATAGTAAATTTTTCAAAAAATAATTTTCTACTGTCGCAAATTTTAAGAGCACCAGGGATTGCCTTTTCTACAGTAAATTTTTCAAAAAATTATTTTTTACTGTCGCAAATTTTAATTACGCCAGGGATTGCCTTTTCTATAGTAAATTTTTCAAAAATTAATTTTTTACTGTCGCAAATTTTAAATACGCCAGGGATTGCCTTTTCTATAGTAAATTTTTCAAAAAATAATTTTTTACTGTCGCAAATTTTAATTGCGCCAGGGATTGCCTTTTCTATAGTAAATTTTTCAAAGATTAATTTTTTACTGTCACAATTTTTAAATACGCCAGGGATTGCATTTCTATAGTAAATTTTTCAAAAAATAATTTTTTACTGTCGCAAATTTTAAATCCGCCAGGGATTGCCTTTTTTGTAGTAAATTATTCAAAAATTAATTTTTTACTGTCGCAAATTTTAATTGCGCCAGGGATTGCCTTTTCTATAGTAAATTATTCAAAAAATAATTTTCTACTGTCGCAAATTTTAAGAGCACCAGGGATTGCCTTTTCTACAGTAAATTTTTCAAAAAATTATTTTTTACTGTCGCAAATTTTAATTACGCCAGGGATTGCCTTTTCTATAGTAAATTTTTCAAAAAATAATTTTCTACTGTCGCAAATTTTAATTGCGCCAGGGATTGCCTTTTCTACAGTAAATTTTTCAAAAAATAATTTTCTACTGTCGCAAATTTTAATTGCGCCAGGGATTGCCTTTTCTACAGTAAATTTTTCAAAAAATAATTTTTTACTGTCGCAAATTTTAATTGCGCCAGGGATTGCCTTTTCTATAGTAAATTTTTCAAAAAATAATTTTCTACTGTCGCAAATTTTAATTGCGCCAGGGATTGCCTTTTCTACAGTAAATTTTTCAAAAAATAATTTTTTACTGTCGCAAATTTTAAATCCGCCAGGGATTGCCTTTTTTGTAGTAAATTATTCAAAAATTAATTTTTTACTGTCGCAAATTTTAATTGCGCCAGGGATTGCCTTTTCTATAGTAAATTATTCAAAAAATAATTTTCTACTGTCGCAAATTTTAAGAGCACCAGGGATTGCCTTTTCTACAGTAAATTTTTCAAAAAATTATTTTTTACTGTCGCAAATTTTAATTACGCCAGGGATTGCCTTTTCTATAGTAAATTTTTCAAAAAATAATTTTTTACTGTCGCAAATTTTAATTGCGCCAGAGATTGCCTTTTCTATAGTAAATTTTTCAAAGATTAATTTTTTACTGTCGCAAATTTTAAATACGCAGGGATTGCCTTTTCTATAGTAAATTTTTCAAAAAATAATTTTTTACTGTCGCAAATTTTAATTGCGCCAAGGATTGCCTTTTCTATAGAAAATATTTCACAAATTAATTTTTTACTGTCGCAAATTTTAATTACGCCAGGGATTGCCTTTTCTACAGTAAATTTTTCAAAAATAATTTTCTACTGTCGCAAATTTTAAATACACCAGGGATTGGTTTTTCTACAGTAAATTTTTCAAAAAATAATTTTCTACTGTCGCAAATTTTAATTGCGCCAGGGATTGCCTTTTCTACAGTAAATTTTTCAAAAAATAATTTTTTACTGTCGCAAATTTTAAATCCGCCAGGGATTGCCTTTTTTGTAGTAAATTATTCAAAAATTAATTTTTTACTGTCGCAAATTTTAATTGCGCCAGGGATTGCCTTTTCTATAGTAAATTATTCAAAAAATAATTTTATACTGTCGCAAATTTTAATTGCGCCAGGGATTGCCTTTTCTATAGTAAATTTTTCAAAAATAATTTTCTACTGTCGCAAATTTTAATTGTGCCAGGTTTTGCCTTTTCTATAGTAAATTTTTCAAAATTAATTTTTTACTGTCGCAAATTTTAATTACGCCAGGGATTGCCTTTTCTATAGTAAATTATTCAAAAAATAATTTTTTACTGTCGCAAATTTTAAATACGCCAGGGATTGCCTTTTCTATGGTAAATTTTGCAAAAAATAATTTTTTACTGTCGCAAATTTTAATTACGCCAGGGATTGCATTTTCTACAGTAAATTTTTCAAAAATAATTTTTTACTGTCGCAAATTTTAATTGCGCCAGGGATTGCCTTTTCTACAGTAAATTTTTCAAAAAATAATTTTTTATTGTCGCAAATTTTAATTCGCAAATTTTAATTACGCCGGGGACTGCCTTTTCTATAGAAAATTTTTCAAAAATTAATTTTATACTGTCGCAAATTTTAATTACGCCAGGGATTGCCTTTTCTATAGTAAATTTTTCAAAAATTAATTTTTTACTGTCGCAAATTTTAAATACGCCAGGGATTGCCTTTTCTATGGTAAATTTTGCAAAAAATAATTTTTAACTGTCGCAAATTTTAATTACGCCAGGGATTGCATTTTCTACAGTAAATTTTTCAAAAAATAATTTTTTACTGTCGCAAATTTTAATTACGCCAGGGATTGCCGTTTCTATAGTAAATTTTTCAAAAAATAATTTTCTACTGTCGCAAAATTTAATTGCCCCAGGGATTGCCTTTTCTACAGCAAATTTTTCAAAAAATAATTTTTTACTGTCGCAAATTTTAATTACGCCAGGGATTGCCTTTTCTATAGTATATTATTCAAAAATAATTTTTTACTGTCGCAAATTTTAATTACGCAGGGATTGCCTTTTCTACAGTAAATTTTTCAAAAAATAATTTTCTATTGTCGCAAATTTTAATTGCGGCAGGGATTGCCTTTTCTACAGTAAATTTTTCAAAAAATAATTTTTTACTGTCGCAAATTTTAAATACGCCAGGGATTGCCTTTTCTATAGTAAATTTTTCAAAAAATAATTTTCTACTGTCGCAAATTTTAAGAGCACCAGGGATTGCCTTTTCTACAGTAAATTTTTCAAAAAATTATTTTTTACTGTCGCAAATTTTAATTACGCCAGGGATTGCCTTTTCTATAGTAAATTTTTCAAAAAATAATATTTTACTGTCGCAAATTTTAATTGCGCCAGGGATTGCCTTTTCTATAGTAAATTTTTCAAAGATTAATTTTTTACTGTCGCAAATTTTAAATACGCCAGGGATTGCCTTTTCTATAGTAAATTTTTCAGCAAATAATTTTTTATTGTCGCAAATTTTAATTGCGCCAAGGATTGCCTTTTCTATAGAAAATATTTCACAAATTAATTTTTTACTGTCGCAAATTTTAATTACGCCAGGGATTGCTTTTTCTACAGTAAATTTTTCAAAAAATAATTTTCTACTGTCGCAAATTTTAAATACACCAGGGATTGGCTTTTCTACAGTAAATTTTTCAAAAAATAATTTTCTACTGTCGCAAATTTTAATTGCGCCAGGGATTGCCTTTTCTACAGTAAATTTTTCAAAAAATAATTTTTTACTGTCGCAAATTTTAAATCTGCCAGGGATTGCCTTTTTTGTAGTAAATTATTCAAAAATTAATTTTTTACTGTCGCAAATTTTAATTGCGCCAGGGATTGCCTTTTCTATAGTAAATTATTCAAAAAATAATTTTATACTGTCGCAAATTTTAATTGCGCCAGGGATTGCCTTTTCTATAGTAAATTTTTCAAAAAATAATTTTCTACTGTCGCAAATTTTAATTGCGCCAGGAATTGCCTTTTCTACAGTAAATTTTCAAAAAATAATTTTTTACTGTCGCAAATTTTAAATACGCCAGGGATTGCCTTTTCTATAGTAAATTTTTCAAAAAATAATTTTCTACTGTCGCAAATTTTAAGAGCACCAGGGATTGCCTTTTCTACAGTAAATTTTTCAAAAAATTATTTTTTACTGTCGCAAATTTTAATTACGCCAGGGATTGCCTTTTCTATAGTAAATTTTTCAAAAATTAATTTTTTACTGTCGCAAATTTTAAATACGCCAGGGATTGCCCTTTTCTATAGTAAATTTTTCAAAAAATAATTTTTTACTGTCGCAAATTTTATTTGCGCCAGGGATTGCCTTTTCTATAGTAAATTTTTCAAAGATTAATTTTTTACTGTCGCAAATTTTAAATACGCCAGGGATTGCATTTCTATAGTAAATTTTTCAAAAAATAATTTTTTACTGTCGCAAATTTTAATTGCACCAATGATTGCCTTTTCTATAGAAAATATTTCACAAATTAATTTTTTACTGTCGCAAATTTTAATTACGCCAGGGATTGCCTTTTCTACAGTAAATTTTTCAAAAAATAATTTTCTACTGTCGCAAATTTTAAATACACCAGGGATTGGCTTTTCTACAGTAAATTTTTCAAAAAATAATTTTCTACTGTCGCAAATTTTAATTGCGCCAGGGATTGCCTTTTCTACAGTAAATTTTTCAAAAATAATGTTTTACTGTCGCAAATTTTAAATCCGCCAGGGATTGCCTTTTTTGTAGTAAATAATTCAAAAATTAATTTTTTACTGTCGCAAATTTTAATTGCGCCAGGGATTGCCTTTTCTATAGTAAATTATTCAAAAAATAATATTATACTGTCGCAAATTTTAATTGCGCCAGGGATTGCCTTTTCTATAGTAAATTTTTCAAAAAATAATTTTCTACTGTCGCAAATTTTAATTGCGCCAGGGATTGCCTTTTCTACAGTAAATTTTTCAAAAAATAATTTTTTACTGTCGCAAATTTTAATTACGCCAGGGATTGCCGTTTCTATAGTAAATTTTTCAAAAAATAATTTTACTACTGTCGCAAATTTTAATTGCGCCAGGGATTGCCTTTTCTACAGTAAATTTTTCAAAAAATAATTTTTTATTGTCGCAAATTTTAATTACGCCGGGAATTGCCTTTTCTATAGAAAATTTTTCAAAAATTAATTTTATACTGTCGCAAATTTTAATTACGCCAGGGATTGCCTTTTCTATAGTAAATTTTTCAAAAATAA
Source organism: Dioctria linearis (assembly GCA_963930735.1). Classification (NCBI taxonomy): domain Eukaryota; kingdom Metazoa; phylum Arthropoda; class Insecta; order Diptera; family Asilidae; genus Dioctria; species Dioctria linearis. The sequence continues at coordinate 120,163 of CAWVNZ010002163.1, forward strand.
TTTTTTACTGTCGCAAATTTTAATTACGCCAGGGATTGCCTTTTCTATAGTAAATTTTTCAAAAATTAATTTTATATTGTCGCAAATTTAATTGCGCCAGGGATTGCCTTTTCTATAGTAAATTATTCAAAAAATAATTTTATACTGTCGCAAATTTTAATTGCGCCAGGGATTGCCTTTTCTATAGTAAATTTTTCAAAAATTAATTTTATACTGTCGCAAGTTTTAATTACGCCGGAGATTGCCTTTTCTTTAGTAAATTTTTCAAAATTTAATTTTATACTGTCGCAAATTTTAATTGCGCCAGGGATTGCCTTTTCTATAGTAAATTTTTCAAAAAATAATTTTCTACTGTCGCAAATTTTAATTGTGCCAGGTTTTGCCTTTTCTATAGTAAATTTTTCAAAAATTAATTTTTTACTGTCGCAAATTTTAATTACGCCAGGGATTGCCTTTTCTATAGTAAATTATTCAAAAAATAATTTTTTACTGTCGCAAGTTTTAATTGCGCCAGGTATTACCTTTTCTATAGTAAATTTTTTACAAATTATTTTTTTACTGTCGCAAATTTTAATTGCGCCAGGGATTGCCTTTTCTACAGCAAATTTCTCAAGAAATAATTTTTTACTGTCGCAAATTTTAATTACGCCAGGGATTGCCTTTTCTACAGTAAATTTTTCAAAAAAAAAATTTCTACTGTCGCAAATTTTAATTGCGCCAGGGATTGCCTTTTCTATAGTAAATTATTCAAGAAATAATTTTTTACTGTCGCAAATCTTAATTGCGCCAGGGATTGCCATTTCTACAGTAAATTTTTCAAAAAATTATTTTCTACTGCCGCAAATTTTAAATACGCCAGGGATTGCCTTTTCTATGGTAAATTTTGCAAAAAATAATTTTTTACTGTCGCAAATTTTAATTACGCCAGGGATTGCCTTTTCTACAGTAAATTTTTCAAAAATAATTTTTTACTGTCGCAAATTTTAATTACGCCAGGGATTGCCGTTTCTATAGTAAATTTTTCAAAAAATAATTTTCTACTGTCGCAAATTTTAATTGCGCCAGGATTGCCTTTTCTACAGTAAATTTTTCAAAAAATAATTTTTTACTGTCGCAAATTTTAATTACGCCGGGGATTGCCTTTTCTATCGAAAATTTTTCAAAAATTAATTTTATACTGTCGCAAATTTTAATTACGCCAGGGATTGCCTTTTCTATAGTAAATTTTTCAAAAATTAATTTTTTACTGTTGCAAATTTTAATTACGCCAGGGATTGCCTTTTCTATAGTAAATTTTGCAAAAAATAATTTTTTACTGTCGCAAATTTTAATTGCGCCAGGGATTGCCTTTTCTATAGTAAATTATTCAAAAAATAATTTAAACTGTCGCAAATTTTAATTGCGCCAGGGATTGCCTTTTCTATAGTAAATTTTTCAAAAATTAATTTTATACTGTCGCAAGTTTTAATTACGCCGGGGATTGCTTTTTTTAGTAAATTTTCAAAATTTAATTTTATACTGTCGCAAATTTTAATTGCGCCAGGGATTGCCATTTCTATAGTAAATTTTTCAAAAAATAATTTTCTACTGTCGCAAATTTTAATTGTGCCAGGGATTGCCTTTTCTATAGTAAATTTTTCAAAAATTAATTTTTTGCTGTCGCAAATTTTAATTACGCCAGGGATTGCCTTTTCTATAGTAAATTATTCAAAAAATAATTTTTTACTGTCGCAAGTTTTAATTGCGCCAGGGATTACGTTTTCTATAGTAAATTTTTCACAAATTAATTTTTTACTGTCGCAAATTTTAATTGCGCCAGGGATTGCCTTTTCTACAGTAAATTTCTCAAAAAATAATTTTTTACTGTCGCAAATTTTAATTACGCCAGGGATTGCCTTTTCTACAGTAAATTTTTCAAAAAAAAAAAATTTCTACTGTCGCAAATTTTAATTGCGCCAGGGATTGCCTTTTCTATAGTAAATTATTCAAGAAATAATTTTTTACTGTCGCAAATTTTAATTGCGCCGGGGATTGCCATTTCTACAGTAAATTTTTCAAAAAATAATTTTCTACTGTCGGAAATTTTAAATACGCCAGGGATTGCCTTTTCTATGGTAAATTTTGCAAAAAATAATTTTTTACTGTCGCAAATTTTAATTACGCCAGGGATTGCCTTTTCTACAGTAAATTTTTCAAAAAATAATTTTTTACTGTCGCAAATTTTAAATACGCCAGGGATTGCCTTTTCTATAGTAAATTATTCAAAAAATAATTTTAAACTGTCGCAAATTTTAATTGCGCCAGGGATTGCCTTTTCTATAGTAAATTTTTCAAAAATTAATTTTATACTGTCGCAAGTTTTAATTACGCCGGGGATTGCCTTTTTTTAGTAAATTTTTCAAAATTTAATTTTATACTGTCGCAAATTTTAATTGCGCCAGGGATTGCCTTTTCTATAGTAAATTTTTCAAAAAATAATTTTCTACTGTCGCAAATTTTAATTACGCCAGAGATTGCCTTTTCTATAGTACATTTTGCAAAAAATAATTTTTTACTGTCGCAAATTTTAATTGCGCCAGGGATTGCCTTTTCTACAGTAAATTTTTCAAAAACTAATTTTCTACTGTCGCAAATTTTAACTGCGCCAGGGATTGCCTTTTCTACAGTAAATTTTTCAAAATTTAATTTTTTACTGTCGCAAATTTTAATTGCGCCAGGGATAGCCTTTTCTACAGTAAATTTTTCAAAAATTAATTCTATACTGTCGCAAGTTTTAATTACGCCGGAGATTGCGTTTTCTTTAGTAAATTTTCAAAATTTAATTTTATACTGTCGCAAATTTTAATTGCGCCAGGGATTGCCTTTTCAATAGTAAATTTTTCAAAAAATAATTTTCTACTGTCGCAAATTTTAATTGTGCCAGGGTTTGCCTTTTCTATAGTAAAATTTTCAAAAATTAATTTTTTACTGTCACAAATTTTAATTGCGCCAGGGATTGCCATTTCTACAGTAAATTTTTCAAAAAATTATTTTCTACTGCCGCAAATTTTAATTACGCCAGGGATTGCCTTTTCTACAGTAAATTTTTCAAAAAAAAAATTTCTACTGTCGCAAATTTTAATTCCGCCAGGGATTGCCTTTTCTATAGTAAATTATTCAAGAAATAATTTTTTACTGTCACAAATTTTAATTGCGCCAGGGATTGCCATTTCTACAGTAAATTTTTCAAAAAATTATTTTCTACTGCCGCAAATTTTAAATACGCCAGGGATTGCCTTTTCTATGGTAAATTTTGCAAAAAATAATTTTTTACTGTCGCAAATTTTAATTACGCCAGGGATTGCCTTTTCTACAGTAAATTTTTCAAAAAATAATTTTTTACTGTCGCAAATTTTAATTACGCCAGGGATTGCCGTTTCTATAGTAAATTTTTCAAAAAATAATTTTCTACTGTCGCAAATTTTCATTGCGCCAGGGATTGCCTTTTCTACAGTAAATTTTTCAAAAAATAATTTTTTCTGTCGCAAATTTTAATTACGCCGGGGATTGCCTTTTCTATAGAAAATTTTTCAAAAATTAATTTTATACTGTCGCAAATTTTAATTACGCCAGGGATTGCCTTTTCTATAGTAAATTTTTCAAAAATTAATTTTTTACTGTCGCAAATTTTAATTACGCCAGGGATTGCCTTTTCTATAGTAAATTTTGCAAAAAATAATTTTTTACTGTCGCAAATTTTAATTACGCCAGGGATTGCCTTTTCTACAGTAAATTTTTCAAGAAAAAATTTTTTTACTGTCGCAAATTTTAACTGCGCCAGGGATTGCCTTTTTTATAGTAAATTTTACACAAATTAATTTCTTACTGTCGAAAATTTTAGTTGCGCCAGGGATTGCCTTTTCTATAGTAAATTATTCAAAAACTAATTTTTTTACTGTCGCTAATTTTAATTCCGCCAGGGATTGCCTTTTCTATAGTAAATTATTCAAAAAATAATTTTTTACTGTCGCAAATTTTAATTGCGCCAGGGATTGCCTTTTCTATAGTAAATTTCTCAAAAAATTATTTTTTACTGTCGCAAATTTTAATTACGCCAAGGATTGCCTTTTCTACAGTAAATTTTTCAAAAAAAAAATTTCTACTGTCGCAAATTTTAATTGCGCCAGGGATTGCTTTTTCTATAGTAAATTATTCAAGAAATAATTTTTTACTGTCGCAAATTTTAATTGCGCCGGGGATTGCCATTTCTACAGTAAATTTTTCAAAAAATAATTTTCTACTGTCGGAAATTTTAAATACGCCAGGGATTGCCTTTTCTATGGTAAATTTTGCAAAAAATAATTTTTTACTGTCGCAAATTTTAATTACGCCAGGGATTGCCTTTTCTATAGTAAATTTTTCAAAAATTAATTTTTTGCTGTCGCAAATTTTAATTACGCCAGGGATTGCCTTTTCTATAGTAAATTATTCAAAAAATAATTTTTTACTGTCGCAAGTTTTAATTGCGCCAGGGATTACGTTTTCTATAGTAAATTTTTCACAAATTAATTTTTTACTGTCGCAAATTTTAATTGCGCCAGGGATTGCCTTTTCTACAGTAAATTTCTCAAAAATAATTTTTTACTGTCGCAAATTTTAATTACGCCAGGGATTGCCTTTTCTACAGTAAATTTTTCAAAAAAAAAAAATTTCTACTGTCGCAAATTTTAATTGCGCCAGGGATTGCCTTTTCTATAGTAAATTATTCAAGAAATAATTTTTTACTGTCGCAAATTTTAATTGCGCCGGGGATTGCCATTTCTACAGTAAATTTTTCAAAAAATAATTTTCTACTGTCGGAAATTTTAAATACGCCAGGGATTGCCTTTTCTATGGTAAATTTTGCAAAAAATAATTTTTTACTGTCGCAAATTTTAATTACGCCAGGGATTGCCTTTTCTACAGTAAATTTTTCAAAAAATAATTTTTTACTGTCGCAAATTTTAAATACGCCAGGGATTGCCTTTTCTATAGTAAATTATTCAAAAAATAATTTTAAACTGTCGCAAATTTTAATTGCGCCAGGGATTGCCTTTTCTATAGTAAATTTTTCAAAAATTAATTTTATACTGTCGCAAGTTTTAATTACGCCGGGGATTGCCTTTTTTTAGTAAATTTTTCAAAATTTAATTTTATACTGTCGCAAATTTTAATTGCGCCAGGGATTGCCTTTTCTATAGTAAATTTTTCAAAAAATAATTTTCTACTGTCGCAAATTTTAATTGTGCCAGGGATTGCCTTTTCTATAGTAAATTTTCAAAAATTAATTTTTTACTGTCGCAAATTTTAATTACGCCAGGGATTGCCTTTTCTATAGTAAATTATTCAAAAAATAATTTTTTACTGTCGCAAGTTTTAATTGCGCCAGGGATTACCTTTTCTATAGTAAATTTTTCACAAATTAATTTTTTACTGTCGCAAATTTTAATTGCGCCAGGGATTGCCTTTTCTACAGTAAATTTCTCAAAAAATAATTTTTTACTGTCGCAAATTTTAATTACGCCAGGGATTGCCTTTTCTACAGTAAATTTTTCAAAAAAAAAATTTCTACTGTCGCAAATTTTAATTGCGCCAGGGATTGCCTTTTCTATAGTAAATTATTCAAGAAATAATTTTTTACTGTCGCAAATTTTAATTGCGCCGGGGATTGCCATTTCTACAGTAAATTTTTCAAAAAATAATTTTCTACTGTCGGAAATTTTAAATACGCCAGGGATTGCCTTTTCTATGGTAAATTTTGCAAAAAATAATTTTTTACTGTCGCAAATTTTAATTACGCCAGGGATTGCCTTTTCTACAGTAAATTTTTCAAAAAATAATTTTTTACTGTCGCAAATTTTAAATACGCCAGGGATTGCCGTTTTTACAGTAAATTTTTCAAAAAATAATTTTCTATTGTCGCAAATTTTAATTGCGCCAGGGATTGCCTTTTCTATAGTAAATTTTTCAAAAAATAATTTTTTACTGTCGCAAATTTTAATTACGCCAGAGATTGCCTTTTCTATAGTACATTTTGCAAAAAATAATTTTTTACTGTCGCAAATTTTAAATACGCCAGGGATTGCCTTTTTTACAGTAAATTTTTCAAAAAATAATTTTCTATTGTCACAAATTTTAATTGCGCCAGGGATTGCCTTTTCTATAGTAAATTATTCAAAAACTAATTTTTTACTGTCGCAAATTTTAATTCCGCCAGGGATTGCCTTTTCTATAGTAAATTATTCAAAAAATAATTTTTTACTGTCGCAAATTTTAATTGCGCCAGGGATTGCCTTTTCTACAGTAAATTTTTCAAAAACTAATTTTCTACTGTCGCAAATTTTAATTGCGCCAGGGATTGCCTTTTCTACAGTAAATTTTTCAAAATTTAATTTTTTACTGTCGCAAATTTTAATTGCGCCAGGCATAGCCTTTTCTACAGTAAATTTTTCAAAAATTAATTCTATACTGTCGCAAGTTTTAATTACGCCGGAGATTGCGTTTTCTTTAGTAAACTTTTCAAAATTTAATTTTATACTGTCGCAAATTTTAATTGCGCCAGGGATTGCCTTTTCAATAGTAAATTTTTCAAAAAATAATTTTCTACTGTCGCAAATTTTAATTGTGCCAGGGTTTGCCTTTTCTATAGTAAAATTTTCAAAAATTAATTTTTTACTGTCGCAAATTTTAATTACGCCAGGGATTGCCTTTTCTATAGTAAATTATTCAAAAAATAATTTTTTACTGTCGCAAGTTTTAATTGCGCCAGGTATTACCTTTTCTATAGTAAATTTTTTACAAATTATTTTTTTACTGTCGCAAATTTTAATTGCGCCAGGGATTGCCTTTTCTACAGCAAATTTCTCAAGAAATAATTTTTTACTGTCGCAAATTTTTAATTACGCCAGGGATTGCCTTTTCTACAGTAAATTTTTCAAAAAAAAAATTTCTACTGTCGCAAATTTTAATTGCGCCAGGGATTGCCTTTTCTATAGTAAATTATTCAAGAAATAATTTTTTACTGTCACAAATTTTAATTGCGCCAGGGATTGCCATTTCTACAGTAAATTTTTCAAAAAATTATTTTCTACTGCCGCAAATTTTAAATACGCCAGGGATTGCCTTTTCTATGGTAAATTTTGCAAAAAATAATTTTTTACTGTCGCAAATTTTAATTACGCCAGGGATTGCCTTTTCTACAGTAAATTTTTCAAAAAATAATTTTTTACTGTCGCAAATTTTAATTACGCCAGGGATTGCCGTTTCTATAGTAAATTTTTCAAAAAATAATTTTCTACTGTCGCAAATTTTCATTGCGCCAGGGATTGCCTTTTCTACAGTAAATTTTTCAAAAAATAATTTTTTCTGTCGCAAATTTTAATTACGCCGGGGATTGCCTTTTCTATAGAAAATTTTTCAAAAATTAATTTTATACTGTCGCAAATTTTAATTACGCCAGGGATTGCCTTTTCTATAGTAAATTTTTCAAAAATTAATTTTTTACTGTCGCAAATTTTAATTACGCCAGGGATTGCCTTTTCTATAGTAAATTTTGCAAAAAATAATTTTTTACTGTCGCAAATTTTAATTACGCCAGGGATTGCCTTTTCTACAGTAAATTTTTCAAGAAAAAATTTTTTTACTGTCGCAAATTTTAACTGCGCCAGGGATTGCCTTTTTTATAGTAAATTTTACACAAATTTATTTCTTACTGTCGAAAATTTTAGTTGCGCCAGGGATTGCCTTTTCTATAGTAAATTATTCAAAAACTAATTTTTTTACTGTCGCTAATTTTAATTCCGCCAGGGATTGCCTTTTCTATAGTAAATTATTCAAAAAATAATTTTTTACTGTCGCAAATTTTAATTGCGCCAGGGATTGCCTTTTCTATAGTAAATTTCTCAAAAAATTATTTTTTACTGTCGCAAATTTTAATTACGCCAAGGATTGCCTTTTCTACAGTAAATTTTTCAAAAAAAAAATTTCTACTGTCGCAAATTTTAATTGCGCCAGGGATTGCTTTTTCTATAGTAAATTATTCAAGAAATAATTTTTTACTGTCGCAAATTTTAATTGCGCCGGGGATTGCCATTTCTACAGTAAATTTTTCAAAAAATAATTTTCTACTGTCGGAAATTTTAAATACGCCAGGGATTGCCTTTTCTATGGTAAATTTTGCAAAAAATAATTTTTTACTGTCGCAAATTTTAATTACGCCAGGGATTGCCTCTTCTATAGTAAATTTTACACAAATTAATTTCTTACTGTCGAAAATTTTAGTTGCGCCAGGGATTGCCTTTTCTATGGTAAATTTTGCAAAAAATAATTTTTTTATTGTCGCAAATTTTAATTACGCCAGTGATTGCCTTTTCTATAGTAAATTTTTCAAAAAATAATTTTCTACTGTCGCAAATTTTAAATACGCCAGGGATTGCCTTTTCTATAGTAAATTATTCAAGAAATAATTTTTTACTGTCGCAAATTTTAAATACGCCAAGGATTGCCTTTTCTACAGTAAATTTTTCAAAAAATAATTTTTTACTGTCGCAAATTTTAATTACGCCGGGGATTGCCTTTTCTACAGTAAATTTTTCAAAAAATAATTTTTTACTGTCGCAAATTTTAATTACGCAGGGGATTGCCTTTTCTATAGTAAATTTTTATAAAATTAATTTTATACTGTCGCAAATTTTAATTGCGCCAGGGATTGCCTTTTCTATAGTAAATTTTTCAAAAAATTATTTTCTACTCTCGCAAATTTTAAATCAGCCAGGGATTGCCTTTTCTATAGTAAATTATTCAAAAATTAATTTTTTACTGTCGCAAATTTTAAATACGCCAGGGATTGCCTTTCCTATAGTAAATTTTTCAAAAAATAATTTTCTACTGTCGCAAAATTTAATTGCGCCAGGGATTGCCTTTTCTACAGTAAATTTTTCAAAAATTAATTTTTTACTATCGCAAATTTTAATTGCGCCAGGGATTGCCTTTTCTACAGTAAATTTTTCAAAAAATAATTTTTTACTGTCGCAAATTTTAATTGCGCCAGGGATTGCCTTTTCTATAGTAAATTTTTCAAAGATTAAATTTTTACTGTCGCAAATTTTAAATACGCCAGGGATTGCCTTTTCTATAGTAAATTTTTCAAAAAATAATTTTTTACTGTCGCAAATTTTAATTACGCCAGGGATTGCCTTTTCTATAGTAAATTTTGCAAAAAATAATTTTTTACTGTCGCAAATTTTAAATGCGCCAGGGATTGCCTTTTCTATAGTAAATTATTCAAAAAATAATTTTCTACTGTCGCAAATTTTAATTGTGCCAGGTATTGCCTTTTCTATAGTAAATTTTTCAAAAATTAATTTTTTACTGTCGCAAATTTTAATTACGCCAGGGATTGCCTTTTCTATAGTAAATTATTCAAAAAATAATTTTTTACTGTCGCAAGTTTTAATTGCGCCAGGGATTACCTTTTCTATAGTAAATTTTTCACAAATTAATTTTTTACTGTCGCAAATTTTAATTGCGCCAGGGATTGCCTTTTCTACAGTAAATTTCTCAAAAAATAATTTTTTACTGTCGCAAATTTTAATTACGCCAGGGATTGCCTTTTCTATAGTAAATTATTCAAAAATAATTTTTTACTGTCTCAAATTTTAATTGCGCCAGGGATTGCCTTTTCTACAGTAAATTTTTCAAAAACTAATTTTCTACTCTCGCAAATTTTAATTGCGCCAGGGATTGCCTTTTCTACAGTAAATTTTTCAAAATTTAATTTTTTACTGTCGCAAATTTTAATTGCGCCAGGGATAGCCTTTTCTACAGTAAATTTTTCAAAAATTAATTCTATACTGTCGCAAGTTTTAATTACGCCGGAGATTGCGTTTTCTTTAGTAAATTTTTCAAAATTTAATTTTATACTGTCGCAAATTTTAATTGCGCCAGGGATTGCCTTTTTTACAGTAAATTTTTCAAAATTTAATTTTTTACTGTCGCAAATTTTAATTGCGCCAGGGATAGCCTTTTCTACAGTAAATTTTTCAAAAAATAATTCTATACTGTCGCAAGTTTTAATTACGCCGGAGATTGCCTTTTCTTTAGTAAATTTTTCAAAATTTAATTTTATACAGTCGCAAATTTTAATTGCGCCAGGGATTGCCTTTTCAATAGTAAATTTTTCAAAAAATAATTTTCTACTCTCGCAAATTTTAATTGTGCCAGGGTTTGCCTTTTCTATAGTAAATTTTTCAAAAATTAATTTTTTACTGTCGCAAATTTTAACTATTACCTTTTCTATAGTAAATTTTTTACAAATTATTTTTTTACTGTCCCAAATTTTAATTGCGCCAGGGATTGCCTTTTCTACAGCAAATTTCTCAAGAAATAATTTTTTACTGTCGCAAATTTTAATTACGCCAGGGATTGCCTTTTCTACAGTAAATTTTTCAAAAAAAAAATTTCTACTGTCGCAAATTTTAATTGCGCCAGGGATTGCCTTTTCTATAGTAAATTATTCAAGAAATAATTTTTTACTGGCACAAATTTTAATTGCGCCAGGGATTGCCATTTCTACAGTAAATTTTTCAAAAAATTATTTTCTACTGCCGCAAATTTTAATTGCGCCAGGGATTGCCTTTTCTATAGTAAATTTTTCAAAAAATAATTTTCTGCTGTCGCAAATTTTAATTGCGCCAGGGATTGCCTTTTCTACAGTAAATTTTTCAAAAAATAATTTTTTACTGTCGAAAATTTTAAATCCGCCAGGGATTGCCTTTTCTATAGTGAATTATTCGAAAAATAATTTTTTACTGTCGCAAATTTTAATTGCGCCAGGGATTGCCTTTTCTACAGTAAATTTATCAAAAAATAATTTTCTACTGTCGCAAATTTTAATTGCGCCAGGGATTGCCTTTTCTGCAGTAAATTTTTCAAAAAATAATTTTTTACTGTCGCAAATTTTAAATACGCCAGGGATGGCCTTTGCTATAGTAAATTTTTCAAAAAATAATTTTCTACTGTCGCAAATTTTAATTGCGCCAGGGATTGCCTTTTCTACAGTAAATTTTTCAAAAAATAATTTTTTACTGTCGCAAATTTTAATTACGCCAGGGATTGCCTTCTCTATAGTAAATTATTCAAAAAATAATTTTTTACTGTGGCAAATTTTAATTACGCCAGGGATTGCCTTTTCTACAGTAAATTTATCAAAAAATAATTTTCTACTGTCGCAAATTTTAATTGCGCCAGGGATTGCCTTTTCTGCAGTAAATTTTTTACTGTCGCAAATTTTAAATACGCCAGGGATTGCCTTTTCTATAGTAAATTTTTCAAAAAATAATTTTCTACTGTCGCAAATTTTAATTGCGCCAGGCATTGCCTTTTCTACAGTAAATTTTTCAAAAACTAATTTTTTACTGTCGCAAATTTTAATTACACCAGGGATTGCCTTTTCTATAGTAAATTTTTCAAAAATTTATTTTATACTGTCGCAAATTTTAATTGCGCCAGGTATTGCCTTTTCTATAGTAAATTTTGCAAAAAATAATTTTTTACTGTCGCAAATTTTAACTGCGCCAGGGATTGCCTTTTCTATAGAAAATATTTCACAAAATAATTTTTTACTTTCGCAAATTTTAATTACGCCAGGGATTGCCTTTTCTATAGTAAATTTTTCAAAAATTAATTTTATACTGTCGCCAATTTTAATTGCCCCAGGTATTGACTTTTCTACAGTAAATTTTTCAAAAAATAATTTTTTACTGTCGCAAATTTTAATTGCGCCAGGGATTGCCTTTTCTACAGTAAATTTTTCAAAAAAATAATTTTTTACAGTCGCAAATTTTAATTGCGCCAGGGATTGCCGTTTCTACAGTAAATTTTTCAAAAAATAATTTTTTACTGTCGCAAATTTTAATTGCGCCAGGGATTGCCTTTTCTATAGTAAATTTTTCAAAGAATAATTTTTTACTGTCGCAAATTTTAAATACGCCAGGGATTGCCTTTTCTATAGTAAATTTTTCAAAAAATAATTTTTTACTGTAGCAAATTTTAATTGCGTCAAGGATTGCCTTTTCTATAGAAAATATTTCACAAATTAATTTTTTACTGTCGCAAATTTTAATTACGCCAGGGATTGCCTTTTCTACAGTACATTTTGCAAAAAATAATTTTTTACTGTCGCAAATTTTAACTACGCCAGTGATTGCCTTTTCTAGAATAAATTTTTCAAAAAATAATTTTCTACTGTCGCAAATTTTAATTGCGCCAGGGATTGCCTTTTCTACAGTAAATTTTTTCAAAAAATAATTTTTTACTGTCGCAAATTTTAATTACGCCGGGGATTGCCTTCTCTATAGTAAATTTTTCAAAAATTAATTTTATACTGTCGCCAATTTTAATTGCCCCAAGGATTGCCTTTTCTACAGTAAATTCTTCAAAAAATTATTTTTTACTGTCGCAAATTTTAAATACACCAGGGATTGGCTTTTCTACAGTAAATTTTTTAAAAAATAATTTTCTACTGTCGCAAATTTTAATTGCGCCAGGGATTGCCTTTTCTACAGTAAATTTTTCAAAAAATAATTTTTTACTGTCGCAAATTTTAAATCCGCCAGGGATTGCCTTTTCTATAGTAAATTATTCAAAAAATAATTTTTTACTGTCGCAAATTTTAATTGCGCCAGGGATTGCCTTTTCTATAGTAAATTATTCAAAAAATAATTTTATACTGTCGCAAATTTTAATTGCGCCAGGGATTGCCTTTTCTATAGTAAAATTTTCAAAAATTAACTTTATAATGTCGCAAATTTTAATTGCGCCAGGGATTGCCTTTTCTACAGTAAATTTTTCAAAAAATATTTTTTTACTGTCGCAAATTTTAACTACGCCAGTGATTGCCTTTTCTAGAATAAATTTTTCAAAAAATAATTTTCTACTGTCGCAAATTTTAATTGCGCCAGGGATTGCCTTTTCTACAGTAAATTTTTTCAAAAAATAATTTTTTACTGTCGCAAATTTTAATTACACCGGGGATTGCCTTCTCTATAGTAAATTTTTCAAAAATTAATTTTATAGTGTCGCCAATTTTAATTGCCCCAGGGATTGCCTTTTCTACAGTAAATTCTTCAAAAAATTATTTTTTACTGTCGCAAATTTTAATTACGCCGGGGATTGCCTTTTCTATAGTAAATTTTTCAAAAATTAATTTTATACTGTCGCAAATTTTAATTGCGCCAGGTATTGCCTTTTCTATAGTAAATTTTGCAAAAAATAATTTTTTACTGTCGCAAATTTTAAATACGCCAGGGATTGCCTTTTCTATAGTAAATTTTTCGAAAAATAATTTTTTACTGTCGAAAATTTTAATTACGCCAGGGATTGCCTTTTCTACAGTAAATTTTTCAAAAAATAATTTTTTACTGTCGCAAATTTTAATTACGCCAGGGATTGCCTTTTCTATAGTATATTATTCAAAAAATAATTTTTTACTGTCGCAAATTTTAATTACGCCAGGGATTGCCTTTTCTACAGTAAATTTTTCAAAAAATAATTTTCTACTGTCGCAAATTTTAATTACGCCAGGGATTGCATTTTCTACAGTAAATTTTTCAAAAAATAATTTTTTACTGTCGCAAATTTTAAATACGCCAGGGATTGCCTTTTCTATAGTAAATTTTTCAAAAAATAATTTTCTACTGTCGCAAATTTTAAGAGCACCAGGGATTGCCTTTTCTACAATAAATTTTTCAAAAAATTATTTTTTACTGTCGCAAATTTTAATTACGCCAGGGATTGCCTTTTCTATAGTAAATTTTTCAAAAATAATTTTTTACTGTCGCAAATTTTAATTGCGCCAGAGATTGCCTTTTCTATAGTAAATTTTTCAAAGATTAATTTTTTACTGTCGCAAGTTTTAATTGCGCCAGGGATTACCTTTTCTATAGTAAATTTTTCACAAATTAATTTTTTTACTGTCGCAAATTTTAATTGCGCCAGGGATTGCCTTTTCTACAGTAAATTTCTCAAAAAATAATTTTTTACTGTCGCAAATTTTAATTACGCCAGGGATTGCCTTTTCTATAGTAAATTATTCAAAAAATAATTTTTTACTGTCGCAAATTTTAATTGCGCCAGGGATTGCCTTTTCTACAGTAAATTTTTCAAAAACTAATTTTCTACTCTCGCAAATTTTAATTGCGCCAGGGATTGCCTTTTCTACAGTAAATTTTCAAAATTTAATTTTTTACTGTCGCAAATTTTAATTGCGCCAGGGATAGCCTTTTCTACAGTAATTTTTCAAAAATTAATTCTATACTGTCGCAAGTTTTAATTACGCCGGAGATTGCGTTTTCTTTAGTAAATTTTTCAAAATTTAATTTTATACTGTCGCAAATTTTAATTGCGCCAGGGATTGCCTTTTTTACAGTAAATTTTTCAAAATTTAATTTTTTACTTCGCAAATTTTAATTGCGCCAGGGATAGCCTTTTCTACAGTAAATTTTTCAAAAATTAATTCTATACTGTCGCAAGTTTTAATTACGCCGGAGATTGCGTTTTCTTTAGTAAATTTTTCAAAATTTAATTTTATACTGTCGCAAATTTTAATTGCGCCAGGGATTGCCTTTTCAATAGTAAATTTTTCAAAAAATAATTTTCTACTCTCGCAAATTTTAATTGTGCCAGGGTTTGCCTTTTCTATAGTAAATTTTTCAAAAATTAATTTTTTACTGTCGCAAATTTTAACTATTACCTTTTCTATAGTAAATTTTTTACAAATTATTTTTTTACTGTCCCAAATTTTAATTGCGCCAGGGATTGCCTTTTCTACAGCAAATTTCTCAAGAAATAATTTTTTACTGTCGCAAATTTTAATTACGCCAGGGATTGCCTTTTCTACAGTAAATTTTTCAAAAAAAAAATTTCTACTGTCGCAAATTTTAATTGCGCCAGGGATTGCCTTTTCTATAGTAAATTATTCAAGAAATAATTTTTTACTGGCACAAATTTTAATTGCGCCAGGGATTGCCATTTCTACAGTAAATTATTCAAAAAATTATTTTCTACTGCCGCAAATTTTAATTGCGCCAGGGATTGCCTTTTCTATAGTAAATTTTTCAAAAAATAATTTTCTACTGTCGCAAATTTTAATTGCGCCAGGGATTGCCTTTTCTACAGTAAATTTTTCAAAAAATAATTTTTTACTGTCGAAAATTTTAAATCCGCCAGGGATTGCCTTTTCTATAGTGAATTATTCGAAAAATAATTTTTTACTGTCGCAAATTTTAATTGCGCCAGGGATTGCCTTTTCTACAGTAAATTTATCAAAAAATAATTTTCTACTGTCGCAAATTTTAATTGCGCCAGGGATTGCCTTTTCTGCAGTAAATTTTTCAAAAAATAATTTTTTACTGTCGCAAATTTTAAATACGCCAGGGATGGCCTTTGCTATAGTAAATTTTTCAAAAAATAATTTTCTACTGTCGCAAATTCTAATTGCGCCAGGGATTGCCTTTTCTACAGTAAATTTTTCAAAAAATAATTTTTTACTGTCGCAAATTTTAATTACGCCAAGGATTGCCTTTTCTATAGTAAATTATTCAAAAAATAATTTTTTATTGTGGCAAATTTTAATTACGCCAGGGATTGCCTTTTCTACAGTAAATTTATCAAAAAATAATTTTCTACTGTCGCAAATTTTAATTGCGCCAGGGATTGCCTTTTCTGCAGTAAATTTTTTACTGTCGCAAATTTTAAATACGCCAGGGATTGCCTTTTCTATAGTAAATTTTTCAAAAAATAATTTTCTACTGTCGCAAATTTTAATTGCGCCAGGCATTGCCTTTTCTACAGTAAATTTTTCAAAAAATAATTTTTTACTGTCGCAAATTTTAATTACACCAGGGATTGCCTTTTCTATAGTAAATTTTTCAAAAATTTATTTTATACGGTCGCAAATTTTAATTGCGCCAGGTATTGCCTTTTCTATAGTAAATTTTGCAAAAAATAATTTTTTACTGTCGCAAATTTTAACTGCGCCAGGGATTGCCTTTTCTATAGAAAATATTTCACAAAATAATTTTTTACTTTCGCAAATTTTAATTACGCCAGGGATTGCC
Source organism: Dioctria linearis (assembly GCA_963930735.1). Taxonomy (NCBI): domain Eukaryota; kingdom Metazoa; phylum Arthropoda; class Insecta; order Diptera; family Asilidae; genus Dioctria; species Dioctria linearis. The sequence continues at coordinate 136,296 of CAWVNZ010002163.1, forward strand.
TTTTCTATAGTAAATTTTTCAAAAATTAATTTTATACTGTCGCCAATTTTAATTGCCCCAGGTATTGACTTTTCTACAGTAAATTTTTCAAAAAATAATTTTTTACTGTCGCAAAATTTAATTGCGCCAGGGATTGCCTTTTCTACAGTAAATTTTTCAAAAAAATAATTTTTTACAGTCGCAAATTTTAATTGCGCCAGGGATTGCCGTTTCTACAGTAAATTTTTCAAAAAATAATTTTTTACTGTCGCAAATTTTAATTGCGCCAGGGATTGCCTTTTCTATAGTAAATTTTTCAAAGAATAATTTTTTACTGTCGCAAATTTTAAATACGCCAGGGATTGCCTTTTCTATAGTAAATTTTTCAAAAAATAATTTTTTACTGTAGCAAATTTTAATTGCGTCAAGGATTGCCTTTTCTATAGAAAATATTTCACAAATTAATTTTTTACTGTCGCAAATTTTAATTACGCCAGGGATTGCCTTTTCTACAGTACATTTTTCAAAAAATAATTTTTTACTGTCGCAAATTTTAACTACGCCAGTGATTGCCTTTTCTAGAATAAATTTTTCAAAAAATAATTTTCTACTGTCGCAGATTTTAATTGCGCCAGGGATTGCCTTTTCTACAGTAAATTTTTTCAAAAAATAATTTTTTACTGTCGCAAATTTTAATTACGCCGGGGATTGCCTTCTCTATAGTAAATTTTTCAAAATTAATTTTATACTGTCGCCAATTTTAATTGCCCCAAGGATTGCCTTTTCTACAGTAAATTCTTCAAAAAATTATTTTTTACTGTCGCAAATTTTAAATACACCAGGGATTGGCTTTTCTACAGTAAATTTTTAAAAAATAATTTTCTACTGTCGCAAATTTTAATTGCGCCAGGGATTGCCTTTTCTACAGTAAATTTTTCAAAAAATAATTTTTTACTGTCGCAAATTTTAAATCCGCCAGGGATTGCCTTTTCTATAGTAAATTATTCAAAAAATAATTTTTTACTGTCGCAAATTTTAATTGCGCCAGGGATTGCCTTTTCTATAGTAAATTATTCAAAAAATAATTTTATACTGTCGCAAATTTTAATTGCGCCAGGGATTGCCTTTTCTATAGTAAAATTTTCAAAAATTAACTTTATAATGTCGCAAATTTTAATTGCGCCAGGGATTGCCTTTTCTACAGTAACTTTTTCAAAAAATATTTTTTTACTGTCGCAAATTTTAACTACGCCAGTGATTGCCTTTTCTAGAATAAATTTTTCAAAAAATAATTTTCTACTGTCGCAAATTTTAATTGCGCCAGGGATTGCCTTTTCTACAGTAAATTTTTTCAAAAAATAATTTTTTACTGTCGCAAATTTTAATTACACCGGGATTGCCTTCTCTATAGTAAATTTTTCAAAAATTAATTTTATAGTGTCGCCAATTTTAATTGCCCCAGGGATTGCCTTTTCTACAGTAAATTCTTCAAAAAATTATTTTTTACTGTCGCAAATTTTAATTACGCCGGGGATTGCCTTTTCTATAGTAAATTTTTCAAAAATTAATTTTATACTGTCGCAAATTTTAATTGCGCCAGGTATTGCCTTTTCTATAGTAAATTTTGCAAAAAATAATTTTTTACTGTCGCAAATTTTAAATACGCCAGGGATTGCCTTTTCTATAGTAAATTTTTCGAAAAATAATTTTTTACTGTCGCAAATTTTAATTACGCCAGGGATTGCCTTTTCTACAGTAAATTTTTCAAAAAATAATTTTTTACTGTCGCAAATTTTAATTACGCCAGGGATTGCCTTTTCTATAGTATATTATTCAAAAAATAATTTTTTACTGTCGCAAATTTTAATTACGCCAGGGATTGCCTTTTCTACAGTAAATTTTTCAAAAAATAATTTTCTACTGTCGCAAATTTTAATTACGCCAGGGATTGCATTTTCTACAGTAAATTTTTCAAAAAATAATTTTTTACTGTCGCAAATTTTAAATACGCCAGGGATTGCCTTTTCTATAGTAAATTTTTCAAAAAAATAATTTTCTACTGTCGCAAATTTTAAGAGCACCAGGGATTGCCTTTTCTACAGTAAATTTTTCAAAAAATTATTTTTTACTGTCGCAAATTTTAATTACGCCAGGGATTGCCTTTTCTATAGTAAATTTTTCAAAAAATAATTTTTTACTGTCGCAAATTTTAATTGCGCCAGAGATTGCCTTTTCTATAGTAAATTTTTCAAAGATTAATTTTTTACTGTCGCAAATTTTAAATACGCCAGGGATTGCCTTTTCTATAGTAAATTTTTCAAAAAATAATTTTTTACTGTCGCAAATTTTAATTGCGCCATGGATTGCCTTTTCTATAGAAAATATTTCACAAATTAATTTTTTACTGTCGCAAATTTTAATTACGCCAGGGATTGCCTTTTCTACAGTAAATTTTTCAAAAAATAATTTTCTACTGTCGCAAATTTTAAATACACCAGGGATTGGTTTTTCTACAGTAAATTTTTCAAAAAATAATTTTCTACTGTCGCAAATTTTAATTGCGCCAGGGATTGCCTTTTCTACAGTAAATTTTTCAAAAAATAATTTTTTACTGTCGCAAATTTTAAATCCGCCAGGGATTGCCTTTTTTGTAGTAAATTATTCAAAAATTAATTTTTTACTGTCGCAAATTTTAATTGCGCCAGGGATTGCCTTTTCTATAATAAATTATTCAAAAAATAATTTTATACTGTCGCAAATTTTAATTGCGCCAGGGATTGCCTTTTCTCTAGTAAATTTTTCAAAAAATAATTTTCTACTGTCGCAAATTTTAATTGCGCCAGGGATTGCCTTTTTACAGTAAATTTTTCAAAAAATAATTTTTTACTGTCGCAAATTTTAAATACGCCAGGGATTGCCTTTTCTATAGTAAATTTTTCAAAAAATAATTTTCTACTGTCGCAAATTTTAAGAGCACCAGGGATTGCCTTTTCTACAGTAAATTTTTCAAAAAATTATTTTTTACTGTCGCAAATTTTAATTACGCCAGGGATTGCCTTTTCTATAGTAAATTTTCAAAAATTAATTTTTTACTGTCGCAAATTTTAAATACGCCAGGTATTGCCTTTTCTATAGTAAATTTTTCAAAAAATAATTTTTTACTGTCGCAAATTTTAATTGCGCCAGGGATTGCCTTTTCTATAGTAAATTTTTCAAAGATTAATTTTTTACTGTCACAAATTTTAAATACGCCAGGGATTGCATTTCTATAGTAAATTTTTCAAAAAATAATTTTTTACTGTCGCAAATTTTAATTGCACCAAGGATTGCCTTTTCTATAGAAAATATTTCACAAATTAATTTTTTACTGTCGCAAATTTTAATTACGCCAGGGATTGCCTTTTCTACAGTAAATTTTTCAAAAAATAATTTTGTACTGTCGCAAATTTTAAATACACCAGGGATTGGCTTTTCTACAGTAAATTTTTCAAAAAATAATTTTCTACTGTCGCAAATTTTAATTGCGCCAGGGATTGCCTTTTCTACAGTAAATTTTTCAAAAAATAATTTTTTACTGTCGCAAATTTTAAATCCGCCAGGGATTGCCTTTTTTGTAGTAAATTATTCAAAAATTAATTTTTTACTGTCGCATATTTTAATTGCGCCAGGGATTGCCTTTTCTATAGTAAACTATTCAAAAAATTATTTTATACTGTCGCAAATTTTAATTGCGCCAGGGATTGCCTTTTCTATAGTAAATTTTTCAAAAATAATTTTCTACTGTCGCAAATTTTAATTGCGCCAGGTATTGCCTTTTCTACAGTAAATTTTTCAAAAAATAATTTTTTACTGTCGCAAATTTTAATTACGCCAGGGATTGCCGTTTCTATAGTAAATTTTTCAAAAAATAATTTTACTACTGTCGCAAATTTTAATTGCGCCAGGGATTGCCTTTTCTACAGTAAATTTTTCAAAAAATAATTTTTTATTGTCGCAAATTTTAATTACGCCGGGGATTGCCTTTTCTATAGAAAATTTTTCAAAAATTAATTTTATACTGTCGCAAATTTTAATTACGCCAGGGATTGCCTTTTCTATAGTAAATTATTCAAAAATAATTTTATACTATCGCAAATTTTAATTGCGCCAGGGATTGCCTTTTCTATAGTAAATTTTTCAAAAATTAATTTTATACTGTCGCAAGTTTTAATTACGCCGGAGATTGCCTTTTCTTTAGTAAATTTTTCAAAATTTAATTTTATACTGTCGCAAATTTTAATTGCGCCAGGGATTGCCTTTTCTATAGTAAATTTTTCAAAAAATAATTTTCTATTGTCGCAAATTTTAATTGTGCCAGGTTTTGCCTTTTCTATAGTAAATTTTTCAAAAATTAATTTTTTACTGTCGCAAATTTTAATTACGCCAGGGATTGCCTTTTCTATAGTAAATTATTCAAAAAATAATTTTTTACTGTCGCAAATTTTAAATACGCCAGGGATTGCCTTTTCTATGGTAAATTTTGCAAAAAATAATTTTTTACTGTCGCAAATTTTAATTACGCCAGGGATTGCATTTTCTACAGTAAATTTTTCAAAAAATAATTTTTTACTGTCGCAAATTTTAATTGCGCCGGGGATTGCCTTTTCTACAGTAAATTTTTCAAAAAATAATTTTTTATTGTCGCAAATTTAAATTCGCAAATTTTAATTACGCCGGGGACTGACTTTTCTATAGAAAATTTTTCAAAAATTAATTTTATACTGTCGCAAATTTTAATTACGCCAGGGATTGCCTTTTCTATAGTAAATTTTTCAAAAATTAATTTTTTTCTGTCGCAAATTTTAAATACGCCAGGGATTGCCTTTTCTATGGTAAATTTTGCAAAAAATAATTTTTAACTGTCGCAAATTTTAATTACTCCAGGGATTGCATTTTCTACAGTAAATTTTTCAAAAAATAATTTTTTACTGTCGCAAATTTTAATTACGCCAGGGATTGCCGTTTCTATAGTAAATTTTTCAAAAAATAATTTTCTACTGTCGCAAATTTTAATTGCGCCAGGGATTGCCTTTTCTACAGCAAATTTTTCAAAAAATAATTTTTTACTGTCGCAAATTTTAATTACGCCAGGGATTGCCTTTTCTATAGTATATTATTCAAAAAATAATTTTTTACTGTCGCAAATTTTAATTACGCAGGGATTGCCTTTTCTACAGTAAATTTTTCAAAAAATAATTTTCTATTGTCGCAAATTTTAATTGCGGCAGGGATTGCCTTTTCTACAGTAAATTTTTCAAAAAATAATTTTTTACTGTCGCAAATTTTAAATACGCCAGGGATTGCCTTTTCTATAGTAAATTTTTCAAAAAATAATTTTCTACTGTCGCAAATTTTAAGAGCACCAGGGATTGCCTTTTCTACAGTAAATTTTTCAAAAAATTATTTTTTACTGTCGCAAATTTTAATTACGCCAGGGATTGCCTTTTCTATAGTAAATTTTTCAAAAAATAATATTTTACTGTCGCAAATTTTAATTGCGCCAGGGATTGCCTTTTCTATAGTAAATTTTTCAAAGATTAATTTTTTACTGTCGCAAATTTTAAATACGCCAGGGATTGCCTTTTCTATAGTAAATTTTTCAGCAAATAATTTTTTATTGTCGCAAATTTTAATTGCGCCAAGGATTGCCTTTTCTATAGAAAATATTTCACAAATTAATTTTTTACTGTCGCAAATTTTAATTACGCCAGGGATTGCTTTTTCTACAGTAAATTTTTCAAAAGATAATTTTCTACTGTCGCTAATTTTAAATACACCAGGGATTGGCTTTTCTACAGTAAATTTTTCAAAAAATAATTTTCTACTGTCGCAAATTTTAATTGCGCCAGGGATTGCCTTTTCTACAGTAAATTTTTCAAAAAATAATTTTTTACTGTCGCAAATTTTAAATCTGCCAGGGATTGCCTTTTTTGTAGTAAATTATTCAAAAATTAATTTTTTACTGTCGCAAATTTTAATTGCGCCAGGGATTGCCTTTTCTATAGTAAATTATTCAAAAAATAATTTTATACTGTCGCAAATTTTAATTGCGCCAGGGATTGCCTTTTCTATAGTAAATTTTTCAAAAAATAATTTTCTACTGTCGCAAATTTTAATTGCGCCAGGGATTGCCTTTTCTACAGTAAATTTTTCAAAAAATAATTTTTTACTGTCGCAAATTTTAAATACGCCAGGGATTGCCTTTTCTATAGTAAATTTTTCAAAAAATAATTTTCTACTGTCGCAAATTTTAAGAGCACCAATGATTGCCTTTTCTACAGTAAATTTTTCAAAAAATTATTTTTTACTGTCGCAAATTTTAATTACGCCAGGGATTGCCTTTTCTATAGTAAATTTTTCAAAATTAATTTTTTACTGTCGCAAATTTTAAATACGCCAGGGATTGCCTTTTCTACAGTAAATTTTTCAAAAAATAATTTTTTATTGTCGCAAATTTTAATTACGCCGGGAATTGCCTTTTCTATAGAAAATTTTTCAAAAATTAATTTTATACTGTCGCAAATTTTAATTACGCCAGGGATTGCCTTTTCTATAGTAAATTTTTCAAAAATTAATTTTTTACTGTCGCAAATTTTAATTACGCCAGGGATTGCCTTTTCTATAGTAAATTTTTCAAAAATTAATTTTATATTGTCGCAAATTTTAATTGCGCCAGGGATTGCCTTTTCTATAGTAAATTTTTCAAAAATTAATTTTTTACTGTCGCAAATTTTAATTACGCCAGGGATTGCCTTTTCTATAGTAAATTTTTCAAAAATTAATTTTATATTGTCGCAAATTTTAATTGCGCCAGGGATTGCCTTTTCTATAGTAAATTATTCAAAAAATAATTTTATACTGTCGCAAATTTTAATTGCGCCAGGGATTGCCTTTTCTATAGTAAATTTTTCAAAAATTAATTTTATACTGTCGCAAGTTTTAATTACGCCGGAGATTGCCTTTTCTTTAGTAAATTTTTCAAAATTTAATTTTATACTGTCGCAAATTTTAATTGCGCCAGGGATTGCCTTTTCTATAGTAAATTTTTCAAAAAATAATTTTCTACTGTCGCAAATTTTAATTGTGCCAGGTTTTGCCTTTTCTATAGTAAATTTTTCAAAAATTAATTTTTTACTGTCGCAAATTTTAATTACGCCAGGGATTGCCTTTTCTATAGTAAATTATTCAAAAAATAATTTTTTACTGTCGCAAGTTTTAATTGCGCCAGGTATTACCTTTTCTATAGTAAATTTTTTACAAATTATTTTTTTACTGTCGCAAATTTTAATTGCGCCAGGGATTGCCTTTTCTACAGCAAATTTCTCAAGAAATAATTTTTTACTGTCGCAAATTTTAATTACGCCAGGGATTGCCTTTTCTACAGTAAATTTTTCAAAAAAAAAATTTCTACTGTCGCAAATTTTAATTGCGCCAGGGATTGCCTTTTCTATAGTAAATTATTCAAGAAATAATTTTTTACTGTCGCAAATTTTAATTGCGCCAGGGATTGCCATTTCTACAGTAAATTTTTCAAAAAATTATTTTCTACTGCCGCAAATTTTAAATACGCCAGGGATTGCCTTTTCTATGGTAAATTTTGCAAAAATTAATTTTTTACTGTCGCAAATTTTAATTACGCCAGGGATTGCCTTTTCTACAGTAAATTTTTCAAAAAATAATTTTTTACTGTCGCAAATTTTAACTACGCCAGGGATTGCCGTTTCTATAGTAAATTTTTCAAAAAATAATTTTCTACTGTCGCAAATTTTAATTGCGCCAGGGATTGCCTTTTCTACAGTAAATTTTTCAAAAAATAATTTTTTACTGTCGCAAATTTTAATTACGCCGGGGATTGCCTTTTCTATAGAAAATTTTTCAAAAATTAATTTTATACTGTCGCAAATTTTAATTACGCCAGGGATTGCCTTTTCTATAGTAAATTTTTCAAAAATTAATTTTTTACTGTTGCAAATTTTAATTACGCCAGGGATTGCCTTTTCTATAGTAAATTTTGCAAAAAATAATTTTTTACTGTCGCAAATTTTAATTGCGCCAGGGATTGCCTTTTCTATAGTAAATTATTCAAAAAATAATTTTAAACTTTCGCAAATTTTAATTGCGCCAGGGATTGCCTTTTCTATAGTAAATTTTTCAAAAATTAATTTTATACTGTCGCAAGTTTTAATTACGCCGGGGATTGCCTTTTTTTAGTAAATTTTTCAAAATTTAATTTTATACTGTCGCAAATTTTAATTGCGCCAGGGATTGCCTTTTCTATAGTAAATTTTTCAAAAAATAATTTTCTACTGTCGCAAATTTTAATTGTGCCAGGGATTGCCTTTTCTATAGTAAATTTTTCAAAAATTAATTTTTTACTGTCGCAAATTTTAATTACGCCAGGGATTGCCTTTTCTATAGTAAATTATTCAAAAAATAATTTTTTACTGTCGCAAGTTTTAATTGCGCCAGGGATTACCTTTTCTATAGTAAATTTTTCACAAATTAATTTTTTACTGTCGCAAATTTTAATTGCGCCAGGGATTGCCTTTTCTACAGTAAATTTCTCAAAAAATAATTTTTTACTGTCGCAAATTTTAATTACGCCAGGGATTGCCTTTTCTACAGTAAATTTTTCAAAAAAAAAAATTTCTACTGTCGCAAATTTTAATTGCGCCAGGGATTGCCTTTTCTATAGTAAATTATTCAAGAAATAATTTTTTACTGTCGCAAATTTTAATTGCGCCGGGGATTGCCATTTCTACAGTAAATTTTTCAAAAAATAATTTTCTACTGTCGGAAATTTTAAATACGCCAGGGATTGCCTTTTCTATGGTAAATTTTGCAAAAAATAATTTTTTACTGTCGCAAATTTTAATTACGCCAGGGATTGCCTTTTCTACAGTAAATTTTTCAAAAAATAATTTTTTACTGTCGCAAATTTTAAATACGCCAGGGATTGCCTTTTCTATAGTAAATTATTCAAAAAATAATTTTAAACTGTCGCAAATTTTAATTGCGCCAGGGATTGCCTTTTCTATAGTAAATTTTTCAAAAATTAATTTTATACTGTCGCAAGTTTTAATTACGCCGGGGATTGCCTTTTTTTAGTAAATTTTTCAAAATTTAATTTTATACTGTCGCAAATTTTAATTGCGCCAGGGATTGCCTTTTCTATAGTAAATTTTTCAAAAAATAATTTTCTACTGTCGCAAATTTTAATTGTGCCAGGGATTGCCTTTTCTATAGTAAATTTTTCAAAAATTAATTTTTTACTGTCGCAAATTTTAATTACGCCAGGGATTGCCTTTTCTATAGTAAATTATTCAAAAAATAATTTTTTACTGTCGCAAGTTTTAATTGCGCCAGGGATTACCTTTTCTATAGTAAATTTTTCACAAATTAATTTTTTACTGTCGCAAATTTTAATTGCGCCAGGGATTGCCTTTTCTACAGTAAATTTCTCAAAAAATAATTTTTTACTGTCGCAAATTTTAATTACGCCAGGGATTGCCTTTTCTACAGTAAATTTTTCAAAAAAAAAAATTTCTACTGTCGCAAATTTTAATTGCGCCAGGGATTGCCTTTTCTGTAGTAAATTATTCAAGAAATAATTTTTTACTGTCGCAAATTTTAATTGCGCCGGGGATTGCCATTTCTACAGTAAATTTTTCAAAAAATAATTTTCTACTGTCGGAAATTTTAAATACGCCAGGGATTGCCTTTTCTATGGTAAATTTTGCAAAAAATAATTTTTTACTGTCGCAAATTTTAATTACGCCAGGGATTGCCTTTTCTACAGTAAATTTTTCAAAAAATAATTTTTTACTGTCGCAAATTTTAAATACGCCAGGGATTGCCGTTTTTACAGTAAATTTTTCAAAAAATAATTTTCTATTGTCGCAAATTTTAATTGCGCCAGGGATTGCCTTTTCTATAGTAAATTTTTCAAAAAATAATTTTTTACTGTCGCAAATTTTAATTACGCCAGAGATTGCCTTTTCTATAGTACATTTTGCAAAAAATAATTTTTTACTGTCGCAAATTTTAAATACGCCAGGGATTGCCTTTTTTACAGTAAATTTTTCAAAAAATAATTTTCTATTGTCGCAAATTTTAATTGCGCCAGGGATTGCCTTTTCTATAGTAAATTATTCAAAAACTAATTTTTTACTGTCGCAAATTTTAATTCCGCCAGGGATTGCCTTTTCTACAGTAAATTTTTCAAAAACTAATTTTCTACTGTCGCAAATTTTAATTGCGCCAGGGATTGCCTTTTCTACAGTAAATTTTTCAAAATTTAATTTTTTACTGTCGCAAATTTTAATTGCGCCAGGGATAGCCTTTTCTACAGTAAATTTTTCAAAAATTAATTCTATACTGTCGCAAGTTTTAATTACGCCGGAGATTGCGTTTTCTTTAGTAAATTTTTCAAAATTTAATTTTATACTGTCGGAAATTTTAATTGCGCCAGGGATTGCCTTTTCAATAGTAAATTTTTCAAAAAATAATTTTCTACTGTCGCAAATTTTAATTGTGCCAGGATTTGCCTTTTCTATAGTAAATTTTTCAAAAATTAATTTTTTACTGTCGCAAATTTTAATTACGCCAGGGATTGCCTTTTCTATAGTAAATTATTCAAAAAATAATTTTTTACTGTCGCAAGTTTTAATTGCGCCAGGTATTACCTTTTCTATAGTAAATTTTTTACAAATTATTTTTTTACTGTCGCAAATTTTAATTGCGCCAGGGATTGCCTTTTCTACAGCAAATTTCTCAAGAAATAATTTTTTACTGTCGCAAATTTTAATTACGCCAGGGATTGCCTTTTCTACAGTAAATTTTTCAAAAAAAAAATTTCTACTGTCGCAAATTTTAATTGCGCCAGGGATTGCCTTTTCTATAGTAAATTATTCAAGAAATAATTTTTTACTGTCACAAATTTTAATTGCGCCAGGGATTGCCATTTCTACAGTAAATTTTTCAAAAAATTATTTTCTACTGCCGCAAATTTTAAATACGCCAGGGATTGCCTTTTCTATGGTAAATTTTGTAAAAAATAATTTTTTACTGTCGCAAATTTTAATTACGCCAGGGATTGCCTTTTCTACAGTAAATTTTTCAAAAAATAATTTTTTACTGTCGCAAATTTTAATTACGCCAGGGATTGCCGTTTCTATAGTAAATTTTTCAAAAAATAATTTTCTACTGTCGCAAATTTTCATTGCGCCAGGGATTGCCTTTTCTACAGTAAATTTTTCAAAAAATAATTTTTTCTGTCGCAAATTTTAATTACGCCGGGGATTGCCTTTTCTATAGAAAATTTTTCAAAAATTAATTTTATACTGTCGCAAATTTTAATTACGCCAGGGATTGCCTTTTCTATAGTAAATTTTTCAAAAATTAATTTTTTACTGTCGCAAATTTTAATTACGCCAGGGATTGCATTTTCTATAGTAAATTTTGCAAAAAATAATTTTTTACTGTCGCAAATTTTAATTACGCCAGGGATTGCCTTTTCTACAGTAAATTTTTCAAGAAAAATTTTTTTTACTGTCGCAAATTTTAACTGCGCCAGGGATTGCCTTTTCTATAGTAAATTTTACACAAATTAATTTCTTACTGTCGAAAATTTTAGTTGCGCCAGGGATTGCCTTTTCTATAGTAAATTATTCAAAAACTAATTTTTTTACTGTCGCTAATTTTAATTCCGCCAGGGATTGCCTTTTCTATAGTAAATTATTCAAAAAATAATTTTTTACTGTCGCAAATTTTAATTGCGCCAGGGATTGCCTTTTCTATAGTAAATTTCTCAAAAAATTATTTTTTACTGTCGCAAATTTTAATTACGCCAAGGATTGCCTTTTCTACAGTAAATTTTTCAAAAAAAAAATTTCTACTGTCGCAAATTTTAATTGCGCCAGGGATTGCCTTTTCTATAGTAAATTATTCAAGAAATAATTTTTTACTGTCGCAAATTTTAATTGCGCCGGGGATTGCCATTTCTACAGTAAATTTTTCAAAAAATAATTTTCTACTGTCGGAAATTTTAAATACGCCAGGGATTGCCTTTTCTATGGTAAATTTTGCAAAAAATAATTTTTTACTGTCGCAAATTTTAATTACGCCAGGGATTGCCTTTCCTACAGTAAATTTTTCAAAAAATAATTTTTTACTGTCGCAAATTTTAAATACGCCAGGGATTGCCGTTTTTACAGTAAATTTTTCAAAAAATAATTTTCTATTGTCGCAAATTTTAATTGCGCCAGGGATTGCCTTTTCTATAGTAAATTTTTCAAAAAATAATTTTTTACTGTCGCAAATTTTAATTACGCCAGAGATTGCCTTTTCTATAGTACATTTTGCAAAAAATAATTTTTTACTGTCGCAAATTTTAAATACGCCAGGGATTGCCTTTTTTACAGTAAATTTTTCAAAAAATAAGTTTCTATTGTCGCAAATTTTAATTGCGCCAGGGATTGCCTTTTCTATAGTAAATTTTGCAAAAAATAATTTTTTACTGTCGCAAATTTTAATTACGCCAGGGATTGCCTTTTCTACAGTAAATTTTTCAAAAAAAAATTTTTTTACTGTCGCAAATTTTAACTGCGCCAGGGATTGCCTTTTCTATAGTAAATTTTACACAAATTAATTTCTTACTGTCGAAAATTTTAGTTGCGCCAGGGATTGCCTTTTCTATAGTAAATTATTCAAAAACTAATTTTTTTACTGTCGCTAATTTTAATTCCGCCAGGGATTGCCTTTTCTATAGTAAATTATTCAAAAAATAATTTTTTACTGTCGCAAATTTTAATTGCGCCAGGGATTGCCTTTTCTACAGTAAATTTTTCAAAAACTAATTTTCTACTCTCGCAAATTTTAATTACGCCAGGGATTGCCTTTTCTACAGTAAATTTTTCAAAATTTAATTTTTTACTGTCGCAAATTTTAATTGCGCCAGGGATAGCCTTTTCTACAGTAAATTTTTCAAAAATTAATTCTATACTGTCGCAAATTTTAATTACGCCGGAGATTGCGTTTTCTTTAGTAAATTTTTCAAAATTTAATTTTATACTGTCGCAAATTTTAATTGCGCCAGGGATTGCCTTTTCAATAGTAAATTTTTCAAAAAATAATTTTCTACTCTCGCAAATTTTAATTGTGCCAGGGTTTGCCTTTTCTATAGTAAATTTTTCAAAAATTAATTTTTTACTGTCGCAAATTTTAATTACGCCAGGGATTGCCTTTTCTATAGTAAATTATTCAAAAAATAATTTTTTACTGTCGCAAGTTTTAATTGCGCCAGGTATTACCTTTTCTATAGTAAATTTTTTACAAATTATTTTTTTACTGTCCCAAATTTTAATTGCGCCAGGGATTGCCTTTTCTACAGCAAATTTCTCAAGAAATAATTTTTTACTGTCGCAAATTTTAATTACGCCAGGGATTGCCTTTTCTACAGTAAATTTTTCAAAAAAAAAATTTCTACTGTCGCAAATTTTAATTGCGCCAGGGATTGCCTTTTCTATAGTAAATTATTCAAGAAATAATTTTTTACTGTCACAAATTTTAATTGCGCCAGGGATTGCCATTTCTACAGTAAATTTTTCAAAAAATTATTTTCTACTGCCGCAAATTTTAAATACGCCAGGAATTGCCTTTTCTATGGTAAATTTTGCAAAAAATAATTTTTTACTGTCGCAAATTTTAATTACGCCAGGGATTGCCTTTTCTACAGTAAATTTTTCAAAAAATAATTTTTTACTGTCGCAAATTTTAATTACGCCAGGGATTGCCGTTTCTATAGTAAATTTTTCAAAAAATAATTTTCTACTGTCGCAAATTTTAATTGCGCCAGGGATTGCCATTTCTACAGTAAATTTTTCAAAAAATAATTTTTTCTGTCGCAAATTTTAATTACGCCGGGGATTGCCTTTTCAATAGAAAATTTTTCAAAAATTAATTTTATACTGTCGCAAATTTTAATTACGCCAGGTATTGCCTTTTCTATAGTAAATTTTTCAAAAATTAATTTTTTACTGTCGCAAATTTTAATTACGCCAGGGATTGCCTTTTCTATAGTAAATTTTGCAAAAAATAATTTTTTACTGTCGCAAATTTTAATTGCGCCAGGGATTGCCTTTTCTATTGTAAATTATTCAAAAAATAATTTTATACTGTCGCAAATTTTAATTGCGCCAGGGATTGCCTTTTCTATAGTAAATTTTTCAAAAATTAATTTTATACTGTCGCAAGTTTTAATTACGCCGGGGATTGCCTTTTCTTTAGTAAATTTTTCAAAATTTAATTTTATACTGTCGCAAATTTTAATTGCGCCAGGGATTGCCTTTTCTATAGTAAATTTTTCAAAAAATAATTTTCTACTGTCGCAAATTTTAATTGTGCCAGGGATTGCCTTTTCTATAGTAAATTTTTCAAAAACTAATTTTTTACTGTCGCAAATTTTAATTACGCCAGGGATTGCCTTTTTTATAGTAAATTATTCAAAAAATAATTTTTTACTGTCGCAAGTTTTAACTGCCCCAGGGATTGCCTTTTCTACATTAAATTTTTCAAAAAATAATTTTTTACTGTCGCAAATTTTAAATACGCCAGGGATTGCCTTTTCTATGGTAAATTTTGCAAAAGATAATTTTTTTATTGTCGCAAATTTTAATTACGCCAGTGATTGCCTTTTCTATAGTAAATTTTTCAAAAAATAATTTTCTACTGTCGCAAATTTTAAATACGCCAGGGATTGCCTTTTCTATAGTAAATTATTCAAGAAATAATTTTTTACTGTCGCAAATTTTAAATACGCCAAGGATTGCCTTTTCTACAGTAAATTTTTCAAAAAATAATTTTTTACTGTCGCAAATTTTAATTACGCCGGGGATTGCCTTTTCTACAGTAAATTTTTCAAAAAATAATTTTTTACTGTCGCAAATTTTAATTACGCAGGGGATTGCCTTTTCTATAGTAAATTTTTATAAAATGAATTTTATACTGTCGCAAATTTTAATTGCGCCAGGGATTGCGTTTTCTATAGTAAATTTTTCAAAAAATTATTTTCTACTCTCGCAAATTTTAAATCAGCCAGGGATTGCCTTTTCTATAGTAAATTATTCAAAAATTAATTTTTTACTGTCGCAAATTTTAAATACGCCAGGGATTGCCTTTCCTATAGTAAATTTTTAAAAATAATATTTTCTACTGTCGCAAAATTTAATTGCGCCAGGGATTGCCTTTTCTACAGTAAATTTTTCAAAAATTAATTTTTTACTATCGCAAATTTTAATTGCGCCAGGGATTGCCTTTTCTACAGTAAATTTTTCAAAAAATAATTTTTTACTGTCGCAAATTTTAATTGCGCCAGGGATTGCCTTTTCTATAGTAAATTTTTCAAAGATTAAATTTTTACTGTCGCAAATTTTAAATACGCCAGGGATTGCCTTTTCTATAGTAAATTTTTCAAAAAATAATTTTTTACTGTCGCAAATTTTAATTACGCCAGGGATTGCCTTTTCTATAGTAAATTTTGCAAAAAATAATTTTTTACTGTCGCAAATTTTAAATGCACCAGGGATTGCCTTTTCTATAGTAAATTATTCAAAAAATAATTTTCTACTGTCGCAAATTTTAATTGTGCCAGGTATTGCCTTTTCTATAGTAAATTTTTCAAAAATTAATTTTTTACTGTCGCAAATTTTAATTACGTCAGGGATTGCCTTTTCTATAGTAAATTATTCAAAAAATAATTTTTTACTGTCGCAAGTTTTAATTGCGCCAGGGATTACCTTTTCTATAGTAAATTTTTCACAAATTAATTTTTTACTGTCGCAAATTTTAATTGCGCCAGGGATTGCCTTTTCTACAGTAAATTTCTCAAAAAATAATTTTTTACTGTCGCAAATTTTAATTACGCCAGGGATTGCCTTTTCTATAGTAAATTATTCAAAAAATAATTTTTTACTGTCGCAAATTTTAATTGCGCCAGGGATTGCCTTTTCTACAGTAAATTTTTCAAAAACTAATTTTCTACTCTCGCAAATTTTAATTGCGCCAGGGATTGCCTTTTCTACAGTAAATTTTTCAAAATTTAATTTTTTACTGTCGCAAATTTTAATTGCGCCAGGGATAGCCTTTTCTACAGTAAATTTTTCAAAAATTAATTCTATACTGTCGCAAGTTTTAATTACGCCGGAGATTGCGTTTTCTTTAGTAAATTTTTCAAAATTTAATTTTATACTGTCGCAAATTTTAATTGCGCCAGGGATTGCCTTTTTTACAGTAAATTTTTCAAAATTTAATTTTTTACTGTCGCAAATTTTAATTGCGCCAGGGATAGCCCTTTCTACAGTAAATTTTTCAAAAATTAATTCTATACTGTCGCAAGTTTTAATTACGCCGGAGATTGCGTTTTCTTTAGTAAATTTTTCAAAATTTAATTTTATACTGTCGCAAATTTTAATTGCGCCAGGGATTGCCTTTTCAATAGTAAATTTTTCAAAAAATAATTTTCTACTCTCGCAAATTTTAATTGTGCCAGGGTTTGCCTTTTCTATAGTAAATTTTTCAAAAATTAATTTTTTACTGTCGCAAATTTTAACTATTACCTTTTCTATAGTAAATTTTTTACAAATTATTTTTTTACTGTCCCAAATTTTAATTGCGCCAGGGATTGCCTTTTCTACAGCAAATTTCTCAAGAAATAATTTTTTACTGTCGCAAATTTTAATTACGCCAGGGATTGCCTTTTCTACAGTAAATTTTTCAAAAAAAAAATTTCTACTGTCGCAAATTTTAATTGCGCCAGGGATTGCCTTTTCTATAGTAAATTATTCAAGAAATAATTTTTTACTGGCACAAATTTTAATTGCGCCAGGGATTGCCATTTCTACAGTAAATTTTTCAAAAAATTATTTTCTACTGCCGCAAATTTTAAATACGCCAGGTATTGCCTTTTCTATGGTAAATTTTGCAAAAAATAATTTTTTACTGTCGCAAATTTTAATTACGCCAGGGATTGCCTTTTCTACAGTAAATTTTTCAAAAAATAATTTTTTACTGTCGCAAATTTTAATTACGCCAGGGATTGCCGTTTCTATAGTAAATTTTTCAAAAAATAATTTTCTACTGTCGCAAATTTTAATTGCGCCAGGGATTGCCATTTCTACAGTAAATTTTTCAAAAAATAATTTTTTCTGTCGTAAATTTTAATTACGCCGGGGATTGCCTTTTCTATAGAAAATTTTTCAAAAATTAATTTTATACTGTCGCAAATTTTAATTACGCCAGGGATTGCCTTTTCTATAGTAAATTTTTCAAAAATTAATTTTTTACTGTCGCAAATTTTAATTACGCCAGGGATTGCCTTTTCTATAGTAAATTTTGCAAAAAATAATTTTTTACTGTCGCAAATTTTAATTGCGCCAGGGATTGCCTTTTCTATTGTAAATTATTCAAAAAATAATTTTATACTGTCGCAAATTTTAATTGCGCCAGGGATTGCCTTTTCTATAGTAAATTTTTCAAAAATTAATTTTATACTGTCGCAAGTTTTAATTACGCCGGGGATTGCCTTTTCTTTAGTAAATTTTTCAAAATTTAATTTTATACTGTCGCAAATTTTAATTGCGCCAGGGATTGCCTTTTCTATAGTAAATTTTTCAAAAAATAATTTTCTACTGTCGCAAATTTTAATTGTGCCAGGGATTGCCTTTTCTATAGTAAATTTTTCAAAAACTAATTTTTTACTGTCGCAAATTTTAATTACGCCAGGGATTGCCTTTTTTATAGTAAATTATTCAAAAAATAATTTTTTACTGTCGCAAGTTTTAACTGCCCCAGGGATTGCCTTTTCTACAGTGAATTTTTCAAAAAATTATTTTTTACTGTCGCAAATTTTAAATACGCCAGGGATTGCCTTTTCTATGGTAAATTTTGCAAAAAATAATTTTTTTATTGTCGCAAATTTTAATTACGCCAGTGATTGCCTTTTCTATAGTAAATTTTTCAAAAAATAATTTTCTACTGTCGCAAATTTTAAATACGCCAGGGATTGCCTTTTCTATAGTAAATTGTTCAAGAAATAATTTTTTACTGTCGCAAATTTTAAATACGCCAAGGATTGCCTTTTCTACAGTAAATTTTTCAAAAAATAATTTTTTACTGTCGCAAATTTTAATTACGCCGGGGATTGCCTTTTCTACAGTAAATTTTTCAAAAAATAATTTTTTACTGTCGCAAATTTTAATTACGCAGGGGATTGCCTTTTCTATAGTAAATTTTTATAAAATTAATTTTATACTGTCGCAAATTTTAATTGCGCCAGGGATTGCCTTTTCTATAGTAAATTTTTCAAAAAATTATTTTCTACTCTCGCAAATTTTAAATCAGCCAGGGATTACCTTTTCTATAGTAAATTATTCAAAAATTAATTTTTTACTGTCGCAAATTTTAAATACGCCAGGGATTGCCTTTCCTATAGTAAATTTTTCAAAAAATAATTTTCTACTGTCGCAAAATTTAATTGCGCCAGGGATTGCCTTTTCTACAGTAAATTTTTCAAAAATTAATTTTTTACTATCGCAAATTTTAATTGCGCCAGGGATTGCCTTTTCTACAGTAAATTTTTCAAAAAATAATTTTTTACTGTCGCAAATTTTAATTGCGCCAGGGATTGCTTTTTCTATAGTAAATTTTTCAAAGATTAAATTTTTACTGTCGCAAATTTTAAATACGCCAGGGATTGCCTTTTCTATAGTAAATTTTTCAAAAAATAATTTTTTACTGTCGCAAATTTTAATTACGCCAGGGATTGCCTTTTCTATAGTAAATTTTGCAAAAAATAATTTTTTACTGTCGCAAATTTTAAATGCGCCAGGGATTGCCTTTTCTATAGTAAATTATTCAAAAAATAATTTTCTACTGTCGCAAATTTTAATTGTGCCAGGGATTGCCTTTTCTATAGTAAATTTTTCAAAAATTAATTTTTTACTGTCGCAAATTTTAATTACGCCAGGGATTGCCTTCTCTATAGTAAATTATTCAAAAAATAATTTTTTACTGTCGCAAGTTTTAATTGCGCCAGGGATTACCTTTTCTATAGTAAATTTTTCACAAATTAATTTTTTACTGTCGCAAATTTTAATTACGCCAGGGTTGCCTTTTCTACAGTAAATTATTCAAAAAATAATTTTATACTGTCGCAAATTTTAATTGCGCCAGGGATTGCCTTTTCTACAGTAAATTTTTCAAAAAATAATTTTCTACTGTCACAAATTTTAAATACGCCAGAGATTGCCTTTTCTATAGTACATTTTGCAAAAAATAATTTTTTACTGTCGCAAATTTTAAATACGCCAGGGATTGCCTTTTCTACAGTAAATTTTTCAAAAAATAATTTTCTACTGTCGCAAATTTTAATTGCGCCAGGGATTGCCTTTTCTACAGTAAATTTTTCAAAAATTAATTCTATACTGTCGCAAGTTTTAATTACGCCGGAGATTGCGTTTTCTTTAGTAAATTTTTCAAAATTTAATTTTATACTGTCGCAAATTTTAATTGCGCCAGGGATTGCCTTTTCAATAGTAAATTTTTCAAAAAATAATTTTCTACTGTCGCAAATTTTAATTGTGCCAGGGTTTGCGTTTTCTATAGAAAATTTTTCAAAAATTAATTTTTTACTGTCGCAAATTTTAATTACGCCAGGGATTGCCTTTTCTATAGTAAATTATTCAAAAAATAATTTTTTACTGTCGCAAGTTTTAATTGCGCCAGGTATTACCTTTTCTATAGTAAATTTTTTACAAATTATTTTTTTACTGTCGCAAATTTTAATTGCGCCAGGGATTGCCTTTTCTACAGCAAATTTCTCAAGAAATAATTTTTTACTGTCGCAAATTTTAATTACGCCAGGGATTGCCGTTTCTATAGTAAATTTTTCAAAAAATAATTTTCTACTGTCGCAAATTTTAATTGCGCCAGGGATTGCCTTTTCTACAGTAAATTTTTCAAAAAATAATTTTTTCTGTCGCAAATTTTAATTACGCCGGGGATTGCCTTTTCTATATAAAATTTTTCAAAAATTAATTTTATACTGTCGCAAATTTTAATTACGCCAGGGATTGCCTTTTCTATAGTAAATTTTTCAAAAATTAATTTTTTACTGTCGCAAATTTTAATTACGCCAGGGATTGCCTTTTCTATAGTAAATTTTGCAAAAAATAATTTTTTACTGTCGCAAATTTTAATTGCGCCAGGGATTGCCTTTTCTACAGTAAATTTTTCAAAAAAAAATTTTTTTACTGTCGCAAATTTTAACTGCGCCAGGGATTACCTTTTCTATAGTAAATTTTACACAAATTAATTTCTTACTGTCGAAAATTTTAGTTGCGCCAGGGATTGCCTTTTCTATAGTAAATTATTCAAAAACTAATTTTTTTACTGTCGCTAATTTTAATTCCGCCAGGGATTGCCTTTTCTATAGTAAATTATTCAAAAACTAATTTTTTACTGTCGCAAATTTTAATTGCGCCAGGGATTGCCTTTTCTACAGTAAATTTTTCAAAAACTAATTTTCTACTGTCGCAAATTTTAATTGCGCCAGGGATTGCCTTTTCTATAGTAAATTTTTCAAAAATTAATTTTTTACTGTCGCAAATTTTAAATACGCCTGGGATTGCCTTTTCTACAGTAAATTTCTCAAAAAATAATTTTTTACTGTCGCAAATTTTAATTACGCCAGGGATTGCCTTTTCTACAGTAAATTTTTCAAAAAAAAAAATTTCTACTGTCGCAAATTTTAATTGCGCCAGGGATTGCCTTTTCTATAGTAAATTATTCAAGAAATAATTTTTTACTGTCGCAAATTTTAATTGCGCCGGGGATTGCCATTTCTACAGTAAATTTTTCAAAAAATAATTTTCTACTGTCGGAAATTTTAAATACGCCAGGGATTGCCTTTTTTATGGTAAATTTTGCAAAAAATAATTTTTTACTGTCGCAAATTTTAATTACGCCAGGGATTGCCTTTTCTACAGTAAATTTTTCAAAAAATAATTTTTTACTGTCGCAAATTTTAAATACGCCAGGGATTGCCGTTTTTACAGTAAATTTTTCAAAAAATAATTTTCTATTGTCGCAAATTTTAATTGCGCCAGGGATTGCCTTTTCTATAGTAAATTTTGCAAAAAATAATTTTTTACTGTCGCAAATTTTAATTACGCCAGAGATTGCCTTTTCTATAGTACATTTTGCAAAAAATAATTTTTTATGTCGCAAATTTTAAATACGCCAGGGATTGCCTTTTTTACAGTAAATTTTTCAAAAAATTATTTTCTATTGTCGCAAATTTTAATTGCGCCAGGGATTGCCTTTTCTATAGTAAATTTTGCAAAAAATAATTTTTTACTGTCGCAAATTTTAATTACGCCAGGGATTGCCTTTTCTACAGTAAATTTTTCAAAAAAAAATTTTTTTACTGTCGCAAATTTTAACTGCGCCAGGGATTGCCTTTTCTATAGTAAATTTTACACAAATTAATTTCTTACTGTCGAAAATTTTAGTTGCGCCAGGGATTGCCTTTTCTATAGTAAATTATTCAAAAACTAATTTTTTTACTGTCGCTAATTTTAATTCCGCCAGGGATTGCCTTTTCTATTGTAAATTATTCAAAAAATAATTTTTTACTGTCGCAAATTTTAATTGCGCCAGGGATTGCCTTTTCTACAGTAAATTTTTCAAAAACTAATTTTCTACTGTCGCAAATTTTAATTGCGCCAGGGATTGCCTTTTCTACAGTAAATTTTTCAAAATTTAATTTTTTACTGTCGCAAGTTTTAATTGCGCCAGGGATAGCCTTTTCTACAGTAAATTTTTCAAAAATTAATTCTATACTGTCGCAAGTTTTAATTACGCCGGAGATTGCGTTTTCTTTAGTAAATTTTTCAAAATTTAATTTTATACTGTCGCAAATTTTAATTGCGCCGGGGATTGCCATTTCTACAGTAAATTTTTCAAAAAATAATTTTCTACTGTCGGAAATTTTAAATACGCCAGGGATTGCCTTTTCTATGGTAAATTTTGCAAAAAATAATTTTTTACTGTCGCAAATTTTAATTACGCCAGGGATTGCCTTTTCTACAGTAAATTTTTCAAAAAATAATTTTTTACTGTCGCAAATTTTAAATACGCCAGGGATTGCCGTTTTTACAGTAAATTTTTCAAAAAATAATTTTCTATTGTCGCAAATTTTAATTGCGCCAGGGATTGCCTTTTCTATAGTAAATTTTTCAAAAAATAATTTTTTACTGTCGCAAATTTTAATTACGCCAGAGATTGCCTTTTCTATAGTACATTTTGCAAAAAATAATTTTTTACTGTCGCAAATTTTAAATACGCCAGGGACTGCCTTTTTTACAGTAAATTTTTCAAAAAATAATTTTCTATTGTCGCAAATTTTAATTGCGCCAGGGATTGCCTTTTCTATAGTAAATTTTGCAAAAAATAATTTTTTACTGTCGCAAATTTTAATTACGCCAGGGATTGCCTTTTCTACAGTAAATTTTTCAAAAAAAAATTTTTTTACTGTCGCAAATTTTAACTGCGCCAGGGATTGCCTTTTCTATAGTAAATTTTACACAAATTAATTGCTTACTGTCGAAAATTTTAGTTGCGCCAGGGATTGCCTTTTCTATAGTAAATTATTCAAAAACTAATTTTTTTACTGTCGCTAATTTTAATTCCGCCAGGGATTGCCTTTTCTATTGTAAATTATTCAAAAAATAATTTTTACTGTCGCAAATTTTAATTGCGCCAGGGATTGCCTTTTCTACAGTAAATTTTTCAAAAACTAATTTTCTACTGTCGCAAATTTTAATTGCGCCAGGGATTGCCTTTTCTACAGTAAATTTTTCAAAATTTAATTTTTTACTGTCGCAAATTTTAATTGCGCCAGGGATAGCCTTTTCTACAGTAAATTTTTCAAAAATTAATTCTATACTGTCGCAAGTTTTAATTACGCCGGAGATTGCGTTTTCTTTAGTAAATTTTTCAAAATTTAATTTTATACTGTCGCAAATTTTAATTGCGCCGGGGATTGCCATTTCTACAGTAAATTTTTCAAAAAATAATTTTCTATTGTCGCAAATTTTAATTGCGCCAGGGATTGCCTTTTCTATAGTAAATTTTTTAAAAAATAATTTTTTACTGTCGCAAATTTTAATTACGCCAGAGATTGCCTTTTCTATAGTACATTTTGCAAAAAATAATTTTTTACTGTCGCAAATTTTAAATACGCCAGGGATTGCCTTTTTTACAGTAAATTTTTCAAAAAATAATTTTCTATTGTCGCAAATTTTAATTGCGCCAGGGATTGCCTTTTCTATAGTAAATTTTGCAAAAAATAATTTTTTACTGTCGCAAATTTTAATTACGCCAGGGATTGCCTTTTCTACAGTAAATTTTTCAAAAAAAAATTTTTTTACTGTCGCAAATTTTAACTGCGCCAGGGATTGCCTTTTCTATAGTAAATTTTACACAAATTAATTTCTTACTGTCGAAAATTTTAGTTGCGCCAGGGATTGCCTTTTCTATAGTAAATTATTCAAAAACTAATTTTTTTACTGTCGCTAATTTTAATTCCGCCAGGGATTGCCTTTTCTATTGTAAATTATTCAAAAAATAATTTTTTACTGTCGCAAATTTTAATTGCGCCAGGGGTTGCCTTTTCTACAGTAAATTTTTCAAAAACTAATTTTCTACTGTCGCAAATTTTAATTGCGCCAGGGATTGCCTTTTCTACAGTAAATTTTTCAAAATTTAATTTTTTACTGTCGCAAATTTTAACTGCGCCAGGGATAGCCTTTTCTACAGTAAATTTTTCAAAAATTAATTCTATACTGTCGCAAGTTTTAATTACGCCGGAGATTGCGTTTTCTTTAGTAAATTTTTCAAAATTTAATTTTATACTGTCGCAAATTTTAATTGCGCCAGGGATTGCCTTTTCAATAGTAAATTTTTCAAAAAATAATTTTCTACTGTCGCAAATTTTAATAGTGCCAGGGTTTGCCTTTTCTATAGAAAATTTTTCAAAAATTAATTTTTTACTGTCGCAAATTTTAATTACGCCAGGGATTGCCTTTTCTATAGTAAATTTTTCAAAAATTAATTTTTTACTGTCGCAAATTTTAATTACGCCAGGGATTGCCTTTTCTATTGTAAATTTTGCAAAAAATAATTTTTTACTGTCGCAAATTTTAATTGCGCCAGGGATTGCCTTTTCTATAGTAAATTATTCAAAAAATAATTTTATACTGTCGCAAATTTTAATTGCGCCAGGGATTGCCTTTTCTATAGTAAATTTTTCAAAAATTAATTTTATACTGTCGCAAGTTTTAATTACGCCGGGGATTGCCTTTTCTTTAGTAAATTTTTCAAAATTTAATTTTATACTGTCGCAAATTTTAATTGCGCCAGGGATTGCCTTTTCTACAGTAAATTTCTCAAAAAATAATTTTTTACTGTCGCAAATTTTAATTACGCCAGGGATTGCCTTTTCTACAGTAAATTTTTCAAAAAAAAACATTTCTACTGTCGCAAATTTTAATTGCGCCAGGGATTGCCTTTTCTATAGTAAATTATTCAAGAAATAATTTTTTACTGTCGCAAATTTTAATTGCGCCATGGATTGCCATTTCTACAGTAAATTTTTCAAAAAATAATTTTCTACTGTCGGAAATTTTAAATACGCCAGGGATTGCCTTTTCTATGGTAAATTTTGCAAAAAATAATTTTTTTATTGTCGCAAATTTTAATTACGCCAGTGATTGCCTTTTCTATAGTAAATTTTTCAAAAAATAATTTTCTACTGTCGCAAATTTTAACTGCGCCAGGGATTGCCTTTTCTACAGTAAATTTTTCAAAAAATAATTTTTTACTGTCGCAAATTTTAATTGCGCCAGGGATTGCCTTTTCTATAGTAAATTATTCAAGAAATAATTTTTTACTGTCGCAAATTTTAATTGCGCCAGGGATTGCCATTTCTACAGTAAATTTTTCAAAAAATAATTTTCTACTGTCGGAAATTTTAAATACGCCAGGGATTGCCTTTTCTATGGTAAATTTTGCAAAAAATAATTTTTTTATTGTCGCAAATTTTAATTACGCCAGTGATTGCCTTTTCTATAGTAAATTTTTCAAAAAATAATTTTCTACTGTCGCAAATTTTAACTGCGCCAGGGATTGCCTTTTCTACCGTAAATTTTTCAAAAAATAATTTTTTACTGTCGCAAATTTTAATTACGCCGGGGATTACCTTTTCTACAGTAAATTTTTCAAAAAATAATTTTTTACTGTCGCAAATTTTAATTACGCAGGGGATTGCCTTTTCTATAGTAAATTTTTCAAAAATTAATTTTATACTGTCGCAAATTTTAATTGCGCCAGGGATTGCCTTTTCTATAGTAAATTTTTCAAAAAATTATTTTCTACTCTCGCAAATTTTAAATCAGCCAGGGATTGCCTTTTCTATAGTAAATTATTCAAAAATTAATTTTTTACTGTCGCAAATTTTAAATACGCCAGGGTTTGCCTTTCCTATAGTAAATTTTTCAAAAAATAATTTTCTACTGCCGCAAATTTTAATTGCGCCAGGGATTGCCTTTTCTACAGTAAATTTTTCAAAAATTAATTTTTTACTATCGCAAATTTTAATTGCGCCAGGGATTGCCTTTTCTACAGTAAATTTTTCAAAAAATAATTTTTTACTGTCGCAAATTTTAATTGCGCCAGGGATTGCCTTTTCTATAGTAAATTTTTAAAAGATTAAATTTTTACTGTCGCAAATTTTAAATACGCCAGGGATTGCCTTTTCTATAGTAAATTTTTCAAAAAATAATTTTTTTAGTGTCGCAAATTTTAATTACGCCAGGGATTGCCTTTTCTATAGTAAATTTTGCAAAAAATAATTTTTTACTGTCGCAAATTTTAAATGCGCCAGGGATTGCCTTTTCTATAGTAAATTATTCAAAAAATAATTTTCTACTGTCGCAAATTTTAATTGTGCCAGGGATTGCCTTTTCTATAGTAAATTTTTCAAAAATTAATTTTTTACTGTCGCAAATTTTAATCACGCCAGGGATTGCCTTTTCTATAGTAAATTATTCAAAAAATAATTTTTTACTGTCGCAAGTTTTAATTGCGCCAGGGATTACCTTTTCTATAGTAAATTTTTCACAAATTAATTTTTTACTGTCGCAAATTTTAATTGCGCCAGGGATTGCCTTTTCTACGGTAAATTTCTCAAAAAATAATTTTTTACTGTCGCAAATTTTAATTACGCCAGGGATTGCCTTTTCTACAGTAAATTTTTCAAAAAAAAAATTTCTACTGTCGCAAATTTTAATTGCGCCAGGGATTGCCTTTTCTATAGTAAATTATTCAAGAAATAATTTTTTACTGTCGCAAATTTTAATTGCGCCAGGGATTGCAATTTCTACAGTAACTTTTTCAAAAAATAATTTTCTACTGTCGGAAATTTTAAATACGCCAGGGATTGCCTTTTCTATGGTAAATTTTGCAAAAAATAATTTTTTACTGTCGCAAATTTTAATTACGCCAGGGTT
>CAWVNZ010002164.1:0-60248 GCA_963930735.1 Dioctria linearis
AATCCCTGGCGTAATTAAAATTTGCGACAGTAGAAAATTATTTTTTGAAATAGAAAAGGCAATCCCTGGCGTAATTAAAATTTGCGACAGTAAAAAATTATTTTTTGAATAATTTACTATAGAAAAGGCAATCCCTGGCGCACTTAAAATTTGCGACAGTAGAAAATTATTTTTTGAATAATTTACTATAGAAAAGGCAATCCCTGGCGCAATTACAATTTGCGACAGTAGAAAATTATTTTTTGAATAATTTACTATAGAAAAGGCAATCCCTGGCGCACTTAAAATTTGCGGCAGTAAAAAATTATTTTTTGAATAATTTACCACAGAAAAGGCAATCCCTGGCGTAATTAAAATTTGCGACAGTAAAAAATTATTTTTTGAATAATTTACTATAGAAAAGGCAATCCCTGGCGCAATTAAAATTTGCGACAGTAAAAAATTATTTTTTGAATAATTTACTATAGAAAAGGCAATCGCTGGCGTAATTAAAATTTGCGACAGTATAAAATTATTTTTTGAATAATTTACTATAGAAAAGGCCATCCCTGGCGCAATTAAATATTGCGACAGTAAAAAAATTTTTTTTTGAATAATTTAATATAGAAAAGGCAATCCCTGGCAGATTTGAAATTTGCGACAGTAAAAAATTATTTTTTGAATAATATACTATAGAAAAGGCAATCCCTGGCGTAATTAAAATTTGCGACAATATAAAATTATTTTTTGAATAATTTACTATAGAAAAGGCAATCCCTGGCGCAATTAAAATTTGCAACAGTAAAAAATTATTTTTTGCAAAATTTACTATAGAAAAGGCAATCCCTGGCGCAATTAAAATTTGCGACAGTAAAAAATTATTTTTTTGAACAATTTACTATAGAAAAGGCAATCCCTGTCGTAATTAAAATTTGCGACAGTAGAAAATTATTTTTTGAATAATTTACTATAGAAAAGGCAATCCCTGGCGTAATTAAATTTTGCGACAGTAGAAAATTATTTTTTGAATAATTTACTATAGAAAAGGCAATCCCTGGCGTATTTAAAATTTGTGACAGTAAAAAATTAATTTGTGAGAAATTTACTATAGAAAAGGCAATCCCTGGGATATTTAAAATTTGCGACAGTAGAAAATTATTTTTTGAATAATTTACTATAGAAAAGGCAATCCCTGGCGTAATTAAAATTTGCGACAGTATAAAATTATTTTTTGAATAATTTACTATAGAAAAGGCAATCCCTGGCGTAATTAAAATTTGCGACAGTATAAAATTATTTTTTGAATAATTTACTATAGAAAAGGCAATCCCTGGCGCACTTAAAATTTGCGACAGTAAAAAATTATTTTTTGAATAATTTACTATAGAAAAGGCAATCCCTGGCGTAATTAAAATTTGCGACAGTAAAAAATTATTTTTTGAATAATTTACTATAGAAAAGGCAATCCCTGGCGCACTTAAAATTTGCGACAGTAAAAAATTATTTTTTGAATAATTTACTATAGAAAAGGCAATCCCTGGCGCAATTAAAATTTGCGACAGTAGAAAATTATTTTTTGAATAATTTACTATAGAAAAGGCAATCCCTGGCGCAATTAAAATTTGCAACAGTAAAAAATTATTTTTTGCAAAATTTACTGTAGAAAAGGCAATCCCTGGCGGATTTGAAATTTGCGACAGTAAAAAATTATTTTTTGCAAAATTTACTGTAGAAAAGGCAATCCCTGGCGGATTTGAAATTTGCGACAGTAAAAAATTATTTTTTGAATAATTTACTATAGAAAAGGCAATCCCTGGCGCAATTAAAATTTGCCACAGTAAAAAATTATTTTTTGAATAATTTAATTTTTTAATACTTTACTATAGAAAAGGCAATCCTTGGCGCAATTAAAATTTGCAACAGTAAAAAATTATTTTTTGCAAAATTTACTGTAGAAAAGGCAATCCCTGGCGCAATTAAAATTTGCAACAGTAAAAAATCATTTTTTGCAAAATTTACTGTAGAAAAGGCAATCCCTGGCGGATTTGAAATTTGCGACAGTAAAAAATTATTTTTTGAATAATTTACTATAGAAAAGGCAATCCCTGGCGTAATTAAAATTTGCGACAGTAAAAAATTATTTTTTGAATAATTTACTATAGAAAAGGCAATTCCTGGCGTAATTAAAATTTGCGACAGTAAAAAATTATTTTTTGCAAAATTTACTATAGAAAGGCAATCCCTGGCGTAATGAAAATTTGCGACAGTAAGAAATTAATTTTTGAATAATTTACTATAGAAAAGGAAATCCCTGGCGCACTTAAAATTTGCGACAGTAGAAAATTATTTTTTGAATAATTTACTATAGAAAAGGCAATCCCTGGCGTATTTAAAATTTGCGACAGTAGAAAATTATTTTTTGGATAATTTACTATAGAAAAGGCAATCCCTGGCGTAATTAAAATTTCCGACAGTAGAAAATTATTTTTTGAATAATTTACTATAGAAAAGGCAATCCCTGGCGTAATTAAAATTTGCGACAGTAAAAATTTATTTTTTGAATAATTTACTATAGAAAAGGCAATCCCTGGTGTAATTAAAATTTGCGACAGTAAAAAATTATTTTTTGAATAATTTACTATATAAAAGGCAATCCCTGGCGTATTTAAAATTTGCGGCAGTAGAAAATTATTTTTTGAATAATTTACTATAGAAAAGGCAATCCCTGGCGTAATTAAAATTTGCGACAGTAGAAAATTATTTTTTGGATAATTTACTGTAGAAAAGGCAATCCCTGGCGTATTTAAAATTTGCGACAGTAGAAAATTATTTTTGAATAATTTACTATAGAAAAGGCAATCCCTGGCGTAATTAAAATTTGCGACAGTAAAAATTTATTTTTTGAATAATTTACTATAGAAAAGGCAATCCCTGGTGTAATTAAAATTTGCGACAGTAAAAAATTATTTTTTGAATAATTTACTATATAAAAGGCAATCCCTGGCGTATTTAAAATTTGCGGCAGTAGAAAATTATTTTTTGAATAATTTACTATAGAAAAGGCAATCCCTGGCGTAATTAAAATTTGCGACAGTAGAAAATTATTTTTTGAATAATTTACTATAGAAAAGGCAATCCCTGGAGTAATTAAAATTTGCGACAGTAGAAAATTATTTTTTGAATAATTTACTATAGAAAAGGCAATCCCTGGCGTATTTAAAATTTGCGACAGTAAAAAATTAATTTGTGAAAAATTTACCTGGCGAAATTGAAATTTGCGAGAGTAAAAAATTATTTTTTGAATAATTTACTATAGAAAAGGCAATCCTTGGCGCAATTAAAATTTGCGACAGTAAAAAATTATTTTTTGAATAATTTACTATAGAAAAGGCAATCCCTGGCGTATTTAAAATTTGCGACAGTAGAAAATTATTTTTTGAATAATTTACTATAGAAAAGGCAATCCCTGGCGTATTTAAAATTTGCGACAGTAGAAAATTATTTTTTGAATAATTTACTATAGAAAAGGCAATCCCTGGCGCAATTAAAATTTGCGACAGTATAAAATTATTTTTTGAATAATTTACTATAGAAAAGGCAATCCCTGGCGCAATTAAAATTTGCGACAGTAGAAAATTATTTTTTGAATAATTTACTATAGAAAAGGCAATCCCTGGCGTAATTAAAATTTGCGACAGTAAAAAATTATTTTTTGAATAATTTACTATAGAAAAGGCAATCCCTGGCGTAATTAAAATTTGCGACAGTACAAAATTATTTTTTGAATAATTTACTATAGAAAAGGCAATCCCTGGCGTAATTAAAATTTGCGACAGTAAAAAATTATTTTTTTGAATAATTTACTATAGAAAAGGCAATCCCTGGCGTAATTAAAATTTGCGACAGTAAAAAATTATTTTTTGAATAATTTACTATAGAAAAGGCAATCCCTGGCGTAATTAAAATTTGCGACAGTAGAAAATTATTTTTTGAATAATTTACTATAGAAAAGGCAATCCCTGGCGTAATTAAAATTTGCGACAGTAAAAAATTATTTTTTTGAATAATTTACTATAGAAAGGGCAATCCCTGGCGTAATTAAAATTTGCGACAGTAGAAAATTATTTTTTGAATAATTTACTATAGAAAAGGCAATCCCTGGCGTAATTAAAATTTGCGACAGTAAAAAATTATTTTTTGAATAATTTACTATAGAAAAGGCAATCCCTGGCGTAATTAAAATTTGCGACAGTAGAAAATTATTTTTTGAAAAGTTTACTATAGAAAAGGCAATCCCTGTCGTAATTAAAATTTGCGAGAGTAAAAAATTATTTTTTGAATAATTTACTATAGAAAAGGCAATCCCTGGCGTAATTAAAATTTGCGACAGTAAAAAATTATTTTTTGAATAATTTACTATAGAAAAGGCAATCCCTGGCGTAATTAAAATTTGCGACAGTATAAAATTATTTTTTGAATAATTTACTATAGAAAAGGCCATCCCTGGCGTAATTAAAATTTGCGAAAGTAGAAAATTATTTTTTGAATAATTTACTATAGAAAAGGCAATCCCTGGCGTAATTAAAATTTGCGACAGTAAAAAATTATTTTTTGAATAATTTACTATAGAAAAGGCAATCCCTGGCGTAATTAAAATTTGCGACAGTAGAAAATTATTTTTTGAAAAGTTTACTATAGAAAAGGCAATCCCTGGCGTAATTAAAATTTGCGACAGTAAAAAATTATTTTTTGAATAATTTACTATAGAAAAGGCAATCCCTGGCGCACTTAAAATTTGCGACAGTAGAAAATTATTTTTTGAATAATTTACTATAGAAAAGGCAATCCCTGGCGCAATTACAATTTGCGACAGTAGAAAATTATTTTTTGAATAATTTACTATAGAAAAGGCAATCCCTGGCGCACTTAAAATTTGCGGCAGTAAAAAATTATTTTTTGAATAATTTACTACAGAAAAGGCAATCCCTGGCGTAATTAAAATTTGCGACAGTAAAAAATTATTTTTTGAATAATTTACTATAGAAAAGGCAATCCCTGGCGCAATTAAAATTTGCGACAGTAAAAAATTATTTTTTGAATAATTTACTATAGAAAAGGCAATCCCTGGCGTAATTAAAATTTGCGACAGTAGAAAATTATTTTTTGAATAATTTACTATAGAAAAGGCAATCCCTGGCGCACTTAAAATTTGCGACAGTAAAAAATGATTTTTTGAATAATTTACTATAGAAAAGGCAGTCCCTGGCGTAATTAAAATTTGCGACAGTAGAACATTATTTTTTGAATAATTTACTATAGAAAAGGCAATCCCTGGAGTAATTAAAATTTGCGACAGTATAAAATTATTTTTTGAATAATTTACTATAGAAAAGGCAATCCCTGGCGTAATTAAAATTTGCGACAGTAAAAAATTATTTTTTGAATAATTTACTATAGAAAAGGCAATCCCTGGCGTAATTAAAATTTGCGACAATAAAAAATTATTTTTTGAATAATTTACTATAGAAAAGGCAATCCCTGGCGTTTTTAAAATTTGCGACAGTAGAAAATTATTTTTTGAATAATTTACTATAGAAAAGGCAATCCCTGGCGTAATTAAAATTTTGCGACAGTAGAAAATTATTTTTTGAATAATTTACTATAGAAAAGGCAATCCCTGGCGTATTTAAAATTTGTGACAGTAGAAAATTATTTTTTGAATTATTTACTATAGAAAAGGCAATCCCTGGCGTAATTAAAATTTGCGACAGTAAAAAATTATTTTTTGAATAATTTACTATAGAAAAGGCAATCCCTGGCGTATTTAAAATTCGCGACAGTAGAAAATTATTTTTTGAATAATTTACTATAGAAAAGGCAATCCCTGGCGTAATTAAAATTTGCGACAGTAGAAAATTATTTTTTGAATAATTTACTATAGAAACGGCAATCCCTGGAGTAATTAAAATTTGCGACAGTAGAAAATTATTTTTTGAATAATTTACTATAGAAAAGGCAATCCCTGGCGTATTTAAAATTTGCGACAGTAAAAAATTAATTTGTGAAAAATTTACCTGGCGAAATTGAAATTTGCGAGAGTAAAAAATTATTTTTTGAATAATTTACTATAGAAAAGGCAATCCCTGGCGCAATTAAAATTTGCGACAGTAAAAAATTATTTTTTGAATAATTTACTATAGAAAAGGCAATCCCTGGCGTATTTAAAATTTGCGACAGTAGAAAATTATTTTTTGAATAATTTACTATAGAAAAGGCAATCCCTGGCGTATTTAAAATTTGCGACAGTAGAAAATTATTTTTTGAATAATTTACTATAGAAAAGGCAATCCCTGGCGCAATTAAAATTTGCGACAGTATAAAATTATTTTTTGAATAATTTACTATAGAAAAGGCAATCCCTGGCGCAATTAAAATTTGCGACAGTAGAAAATTATTTTTTGAATAATTTACTATAGAAAAGGCAATCCCTGGCGTAATTAAAATTTGCGACAGTAGAAAATTATTTTTTGAATAATTTACTATAGAAAAGGCAATCCCTGGCGTAATTAAAATTTGCGACAGTAAAAAATTATTTTTTGAATAATTTACTATAGAAAAGGCAATCCCTGGCGTAATTAAAATTTGCGACAGTAGAAAATTATTTTTTGAATAATTTACTATAGAAAAGGCAATCCCTGGCGTAATTAAAATTTGCGACAGTAAAAAATTATTTTTTTGAATAATTTACTATAGAAAAGGCAATCCCTGGCGTAATTAAAATTTGCGACAGTAAAAAATTATTTTTTGAATAATTTACTATAGAAAAGGCAATCCCTGGCGTAATTAAAATTTGCGACAGTAGAAAATTATTTTTTGAATAATTTACTATAGAAAAGGCAATCCCTGGCGTAATTAAAATTTGCGACAGTAAAAAATTATTTTTTTGAATAATTTACTATAGAAAAGGCAATCCCTGGCGTAATTAAAATTTGCGACAGTAGAAAATTATTTTTTGAATAATTTACTATAGAAAAGGCAATCCCTGGCGTAATTAAAATTTGCGACAGTAAAAAATTATTTTTTGAATAATTTACTATAGAAAAGGCAATCCCTGGCGTAATTAAAATTTGCGACAGTAGAAAATTATTTTTTGAAAAGTTTACTATAGAAAAGGCAATCCCTGGCGTAATTAAAATTTGCGAGAGTAAAAAATTATTTTTTGAATAATTTACTATAGAAAAGGCAATCCCTGGCGTAATTAAAATTTGCGACAGTAAAAAATTATTTTTTGAATAATTTACTATAGAAAAGGCAATCCCTGGCGTAATTAAAATTTGCGACAGTATAAAATTATTTTTTGAATAATTTACTATAGAAAAGGCCATCCCTGGCGTAATTAAAATTTGCGACAGTAGAAAATTATTTTTTGAATAATTTACTATAGAAAAGGCAATCCCTGGCGTAATTAAAATTTGCGACAGTAAAAAATTATTTTTTGAATAATTTACTATAGAAAAGGCAATCCCTGGCGTAATTGAAATTTGCGACAGTAGAAAATTATTTTTTGAAAAGTTTACTATAGAAAAGGCAATCCTTGGCGTAATTAAAATTTGCGACAGTAAAAAATTATTTTTTGAATAATTTACTATAGAAAAGGCAATCCCTGGCGCACTTAAAATTTGCGACAGTAGAAATGTATTTTTTGAATAATTTACTACAGAAAAGGCAATCCCTGGCGCAATTACAATTTGCGACAGTAGAAAATTATTTTTTGAATAATTTACTATAGAAAAGGCAATCCCTGGCGCACTTAAAATTTGCGGCAGTAAAAAATTATTTTTTGAATAATTTACTACTGAAAAGGCAATCCCTGGCGTAATTAAAATTTGCGACAGTAAAAAATTATTTTTTGAATAATTTACTATAGAAAAGGCAATCCCTGGCGCAATTAAAATTTGCGACAGTATAAAATTATTTTTTGAATAATTTACTATAGAAAAGGCAATCCCTGGCGCAATTAAAATTTGCAACAGTAAAAAATTATTTTTTGCAAAATTTACTATAGAAAAGGCAATCCCTGGCGCAATTAAAATTTGCGACAGTAAAAAATTATTTTTTTGAACAATTTACTATAGAAAAGGCAATCCCTGTCGTAATTAAAATTTGCGACAGTAGAAAATTATTTTTTGAATAATTTACTATAGAAAAGGCAATCCCTGGCGTAATTAAATTTTGCGACAGTAGAAAATTATTTTTTGAATAATTTACTATAGAAAAGGCAATCCCTGGCGTATTTAAAATTTGTGACAGTAAAAAATTAATTTGTGAGAAATTTACTATAGAAAAGGCAATCCCTGGGATATTTAAAATTTGCGACAGTAGAAAATTATTTTTTGAATAATTTACTATAGAAAAGGCAATCCCTGGCGTAATTAAAATTTGCGACAGTATAAAATTATTTTTTGAATAATTTACTATAGAAAAGGCAATCCCTGGCGTAATTAAAATTTGCGACAGTATAAAATTATTTTTTGAATAATTTACTATAGAAAAGGCAATCCCTGGCGCACTTAAAATTTGCGACAGTAAAAAATTATTTTTTGAATAATTTACTATAGAAAAGGCAATCCCTGGCGTAATTAAAATTTGCGACAGTAAAAAATTATTTTTTGAATAATTTACTATAGAAAAGGCAATCCCTGGCGCACTTAAAATTTGCGACAGTAAAAAATTATTTTTTGAATAATTTACTATAGAAAAGGCAATCCCTGGCGCAATTAAAATTTGCGACAGTAGAAAATTATTTTTTGAATAATTTACTATAGAAAAGGCAATCCCTGGCGCAATTAAAATTTGCAACAGTAAAAAATTATTTTTTGCAAAATTTACTGTAGAAAAGGCAATCCCTGGCGGATTTGAAATTTGCGACAGTAAAAAATTATTTTTTGCAAAATTTACTGTAGAAAAGGCAATCCCTGGCGGATTTGAAATTTGCGACAGTAAAAAATTATTTTTTGAATAATTTACTATAGAAAAGGCAATCCCTGGCGCAATTAAAATTTGCCACAGTAAAAAATTATTTTTTGAATAATTTAATTTTTTAATACTTTACTATAGAAAAGGCAATCCTTGGCGCAATTAAAATTTGCAACAGTAAAAAATTATTTTTTGCAAAATTTACTGTAGAAAAGGCAATCCCTGGCGCAATTAAAATTTGCAACAGTAAAAAATCATTTTTTGCAAAATTTACTGTAGAAAAGGCAATCCCTGGCGGATTTGAAATTTGCGACAGTAAAAAATTATTTTTTGAATAATTTACTATAGAAAAGGCAATCCCTGGCGTAATTAAAATTTGCGACAGTAAAAAATTATTTTTTGAATAATTTACTATAGAAAAGGCAATTCCTGGCGTAATTAAAATTTGCGACAGTAAAAAATTATTTTTTGCAAAATTTACTATAGAAAGGCAATCCCTGGCGTAATGAAAATTTGCGACAGTAAGAAATTAATTTTTGAATAATTTACTATAGAAAAGGAAATCCCTGGCGCACTTAAAATTTGCGACAGTAGAAAATTATTTTTTGAATAATTTACTATAGAAAAGGCAATCCCTGGCGTATTTAAAATTTGCGACAGTAGAAAATTATTTTTTGGATAATTTACTATAGAAAAGGCAATCCCTGGCGTAATTAAAATTTCCGACAGTAGAAAATTATTTTTTGAATAATTTACTATAGAAAAGGCAATCCCTGGCGTAATTAAAATTTGCGACAGTAAAAATTTATTTTTTGAATAATTTACTATAGAAAAGGCAATCCCTGGTGTAATTAAAATTTGCGACAGTAAAAAATTATTTTTTGAATAATTTACTATATAAAAGGCAATCCCTGGCGTATTTAAAATTTGCGGCAGTAGAAAATTATTTTTTGAATAATTTACTATAGAAAAGGCAATCCCTGGCGTAATTAAAATTTGCGACAGTAGAAAATTATTTTTTGGATAATTTACTGTAGAAAAGGCAATCCCTGGCGTATTTAAAATTTGCGACAGTAGAAAATTATTTTTTGAATAATTTACTATAGAAAAGGCAATCCCTGGCGTAATTAAAATTTGCGACAGTAAAAATTTATTTTTTGAATAATTTACTATAGAAAAGGCAATCCCTGGTGTAATTAAAATTTGCGACAGTAAAAAATTATTTTTTGAATAATTTACTATATAAAAGGCAATCCCTGGCGTATTTAAAATTTGCGGCAGTAGAAAATTATTTTTTGAATAATTTACTATAGAAAAGGCAATCCCTGGCGTAATTAAAATTTGCGACAGTAGAAAATTATTTTTTGAATAATTTACTATAGAAAAGGCAATCCCTGGAGTAATTAAAATTTGCGACAGTAGAAAATTATTTTTTGAATAATTTACTATAGAAAAGGCAATCCCTGGCGTATTTAAAATTTGCGACAGTAAAAAATTAATTTGTGAAAAATTTACCTGGCGAAATTGAAATTTGCGAGAGTAAAAAATTGTTTTTTGAATAATTTACTATAGAAAAGGCAATCCTTGGCGCAATTAAAATTTGCGACAGTAAAAAATTATTTTTTGAATAATTTACTATAGAAAAGGCAATCCCTGGCGTATTTAAAATTTGCGACAGTAGAAAATTATTTTTTGAATAATTTACTATAGAAAAGGCAATCCCTGGCGTATTTAAAATTTGCGACAGTAGAAAATTATTTTTTGAATAATTTACTATAGAAAAGGCAATCCCTGGCGCAATTAAAATTTGCGACAGTATAAAATTATTTTTTGAATAATTTACTATAGAAAAGGCAATCCCTGGCGCAATTAAAATTTGCGACAGTAGAAAATTATTTTTTGAATAATTTACTATAGAAAAGGCAATCCCTGGCGTAATTAAAATTTGCGACAGTAAAAAATTATTTTTTGAATAATTTACTATAGAAAAGGCAATCCCTGGCGTAATTAAAATTTGCGACAGTACAAAATTATTTTTTGAATAATTTACTATAGAAAAGGCAATCCCTGGCGTAATTAAAATTTGCGACAGTAAAAAATTATTTTTTTGAATAATTTACTATAGAAAAGGCAATCCCTGGCGTAATTAAAATTTGCGACAGTAAAAAATTATTTTTTGAATAATTTACTATAGAAAAGGCAATCCCTGGCGTAATTAAAATTTGCGACAGTAGAAAATTATTTTTTGAATAATTTACTATAGAAAAGGCAATCCCTGGCGTAATTAAAATTTGCGACAGTAAAAAATTATTTTTTTGAATAATTTACTATAGAAAGGGCAATCCCTGGCGTAATTAAAATTTGCGACAGTAGAAAATTATTTTTTGAATAATTTACTATAGAAAAGGCAATCCCTGGCGTAATTAAAATTTGCGACAGTAAAAAATTATTTTTTGAATAATTTACTATAGAAAAGGCAATCCCTGGCGTAATTAAAATTTGCGACAGTAGAAAATTATTTTTTGAAAAGTTTACTATAGAAAAGGCAATCCCTGTCGTAATTAAAATTTGCGAGAGTAAAAAATTATTTTTTGAATAATTTACTATAGAAAAGGCAATCCCTGGCGTAATTAAAATTTGCGACAGTAAAAAATTATTTTTTGAATAATTTACTATAGAAAAGGCAATCCCTGGCGTAATTAAAATTTGCGACAGTATAAAATTATTTTTTGAATAATTTACTATAGAAAAGGCCATCCCTGGCGTAATTAAAATTTGCGAAAGTAGAAAATTATTTTTTGAATAATTTACTATAGAAAAGGCAATCCCTGGCGTAATTAAAATTTGCGACAGTAAAAAATTATTTTTTGAATAATTTACTATAGAAAAGGCAATCCCTGGCGTAATTAAAATTTGCGACAGTAGAAAATTATTTTTTGAAAAGTTTACTATAGAAAAGGCAATCCCTGGCGTAATTAAAATTTGCGACAGTAAAAAATTATTTTTTGAA
Organism: Dioctria linearis; assembly: GCA_963930735.1. Lineage (NCBI taxonomy): Eukaryota > Metazoa > Arthropoda > Insecta > Diptera > Asilidae > Dioctria > Dioctria linearis. The sequence goes on from CAWVNZ010002164.1 coordinate 11,966, forward strand.
TAATTTACTATAGAAAAGGCAATCCCTGGCGCACTTAAAATTTGCGACAGTAGAAAATTATTTTTTGAATAATTTACTATAGAAAAGGCAATCCCTGGCGCAATTACAATTTGCGACAGTAGAAAATTATTTTTTGAATAATTTACTATAGAAAAGGCAATCCCTGGCGCACTTAAAATTTGCGGCAGTAAAAAATTATTTTTTGAATAATTTACTACAGAAAAGGCAATCCCTGGCGTAATTAAAATTTGCGACAGTAAAAAATTATTTTTTGAATAATTTACTATAGAAAAGGCAATCCCTGGCGCAATTAAAATTTGCGACAGTAAAAAATTATTTTTTGAATAATTTACTATAGAAAAGGCAATCCCTGGCGTAATTAAAATTTGCGACAGTAGAAAATTATTTTTTGAATAATTTACTATAGAAAAGGCAATCCCTGGCGCACTTAAAATTTGCGACAGTAAAAAATGATTTTTTGAATAATTTACTATAGAAAAGGCAGTCCCTGGCGTAATTAAAATTTGCGACAGTAGAACATTATTTTTTGAATAATTTACTATAGAAAAGGCAATCCCTGGAGTAATTAAAATTTGCGACAGTATAAAATTATTTTTTGAATAATTTACTATAGAAAAGGCAATCCCTGGCGTAATTAAAATTTGCGACAGTAAAAAATTATTTTTTGAATAATTTACTATAGAAAAGGCAATCCTGGCGTAATTAAAATTTGCGACAATAAAAAATTATTTTTTGAATAATTTACTATAGAAAAGGCAATCCCTGGCGTTTTTAAAATTTGCGACAGTAGAAAATTATTTTTTTGAATAATTTACTATAGAAAAGGCAATCCCTGGCGTAATTAAAATTTGCGACAGTAGAAAATTATTTTTTGAATAATTTACTATAGAAAAGGCAATCCCTGGCGTATTTAAAATTTGTGACAGTAGAAAATTATTTTTTGAATTATTTACTATAGAAAAGGCAATCCCTGGCGTAATTAAAATTTGCGACAGTAAAAAATTATTTTTTGAATAATTTACTATAGAAAAGGCAATCCCTGGCGTATTTAAAATTCGCGACAGTAGAAAATTATTTTTTGAATAATTTACTATAGAAAAGGCAATCCCTGGCGTAATTAAAATTTGCGACAGTAAAAAATTATTTTTTGAATAATTTACTATAGAAAAGGCAATCCCTGGCGTAATTAAAATTTGCGACAGTAGAAAATTATTTTTTGAATAATTTACTATAGAAAAGGCAATCCCTGGCGTAATTAAAATTTGCGACAGTAAAAAATTATTTTTTTGAATAATTTACTATAGAAAAGGCAATCCCTGGCGTAGTTAAAATTTGCGACAGTAAAAAATTATTTTTTGAATAATTTACTATAGAAAAGGCAATCCCTGGCGTAATTAAAATTTGCGACAGTAGAAAATTATTTTTTGAATAATTTACTATAGAAAAGGCAATCCCTGGCGTAATTAAAATTTGCGACAGTAAAAAATTATTTTTTTGAATAATTTACTATAGAAAAGGCAATCCCTGGCGTAATTAAAATTTGCGACAGTAAAAAATTATTTTTTGAATAATTTACTATAGAAAAGGCAATCCCTGGCGTAATTGAAATTTGCGACAGTAGAAAATTATTTTTTGAAAAGTTTACTATAGAAAAGGCAATCCTTGGCGTAATTAAAATTTGCGACAGTAAAAAATTATTTTTTGAATAATTTACTATAGAAAAGGCAATCCCTGGCGCACTTAAAATTTGCGACAGTAGAAATGTATTTTTTGAATAATTTACTACAGAAAAGGCAATCCCTGGCGCAATTACAATTTGCGACAGTAGAAAATTATTTTTTGAATAATTTACTATAGAAAAGGCAATCCCTGGCGCACTTAAAATTTGCGGCAGTAAAAAATTATTTTTTGAATAATTTACTACTGAAAAGGCAATCCCTGGCGTAATTAAAATTTGCGACAGTAAAAAATTATTTTTTGAATAATTTACTATAGAAAAGGCAATCCCTGGCGCAATTAAAATTTGCGACAGTAAAAAATTATTTTTTGAATAATTTACTATAGAAAAGGCAATCCCTGGCGTAATTAAAATTTGCGACAGTATAAAATTATTTTTTGAATAATTTACTATAGAAAAGCCCATCCCTGGCGCAATTAAATATTGCGACAGTAAAAAATTTTTTTTTGAATAATTTACTATAGAAAAGGCAATCCCTGGCAGATTTGAAATTTGCGACAGTAAAAAATTATTTTTTGAATAATATACTATAGAAAAGGCAATCCCTGGCGTAATTAAAATTTGCGACAGTAGAAAATTATTTTTTGAATAATTTACTATAGAAAAGGCAATCCCTGGCGTAATTAAAATTTGCGACAGTAGAAAATTATTTTTTGAATAATTTACTATAGAAAAGGCAATTCCTGGCGTAATTAAAATTTGCGACAGTATAAAATTATTTTTTGAATAATTTACTATAGAAAAGGCAATCCCTGGCGTAATTAAAATTTGGGACAGTATAAAATTATTTTTTGAATAATTTACTATAGAAAAGGCAATCCCTGGCGCAATTAAAATTTGCAACAGTAAAAAATTATTTTTTGCAAAATTTACTATAGAAAAGGCAATCCCTGGCGCACTTAAAATTTGCGACAGTAAAAAATTATTTTTTGAATAATTTACTATAGAAAAGGCAATCCCTGGCGCAATTAAAATTTGCGACAGTAAAAAATTATTTTTTTGAATAATTTACTATAGAAAAAGCAATCCCTGTCGTAATTAAAATTTGCGACAGTAGAAAATTATTTTTTGAATAATTTACTATAGAAAAGGCAATCCCTGGCGTAATTAAATTTTGCGACAGTAGAAAATTATTTTTTGAATAATTTACTATAGAAAAGGCAATCCCTGGCGTATTTAAAATTTGTGACAGTAAAAAATTAATTTGTGAGAAATTTACTATAGAAAAGGCAATCCCTGGGATATTTAAAATTTGCGACAGTAGAAAATTATTTTTTGAATAATTTACTATAGAAAAGGCAATCCCTGGCGTAATTAAAATTTGCGACAGTATAAAATTATTTTTTGAATAATTTACTATAGAAAAGGCAATCCCTGGCGTAATTAAAATTTGCGACAGTATAAAATTATTTTTTGAATAATTTACTATAGAAAAGGCAATCCCTGGCGCAATTAAAATTTGCAACAGTAAAAAATTATTTTTTGCAAAATTTACTGTAGAAAAGGCAATCCCTGGCGGATTTGAAATTTGCGACAGTAAAAAATTATTTTTTGAATAATTTACTATAGAAAAGGCAATCCTTTGCGCAATTAAAATTTGCGACAGTAAAAAATTATTTTTTGAATAATTTACTATAGAAAAGGCTATCCCTGGCGTAATTAAAATTTGCGACAGTAGAAAATTATTTTTTGAATAATTTACTATAGGAAAGGCAATCCCTGGCGTAATTAAAATTTGCGACAGTAGAAAATTATTTTTTGAATAATTTACTATAGAAAAGGCAATCCCTGGCGTATTTAAAATTTGCGACAGTAAAAAATTAATTTGTGAGAAATTTACTATAGAAAAGGCAATCCCTGGCGCAATTAAAATTTGCGACAGTAAAAAATTATTTTTTGCTTAATTTACTATAGAAAAGGCAATCCCTGGCGCACTTAAAATTTGCGACAGTAAAAAATTATTTTTTGGATAATTTACTATAGAAAAGGCAATCCCTGGCGCAATTAAAATTTGCAACAGTAAAAAATTATTTTTTGCAAAATTTACTGTAGAAAAGGCAATCCCTGGCGGATTTGAAATTTGCGACAGTAAAAAATTATTTTTTGAATAATTTAGTATAGAAAAGGCAATCCCTGGCGCAATTAAAATTTGCGACAGTAGAAAATTATTTTTTGAATAATTTACTATAGAAAAGGCAATCCCTGGCGTAATTAAAATTTGCGACAGTAGAAAATTATTTTTTGAATAATTTACTATAGAAAAGGCAATCCCTGGCGTAATTAAAATTTGCGACAGTAGAAAATTATTTTTTGAATAATTTACTATAGAAAAGGCAATCCCTGGAGTAATTAAAATTTGCGACAGTAGAAAATTATTTTTTGAATAATTTACTATAGAAAAGGCAATCCCTGGCGTATTTAAAACTTGCGACAGTAAAAATTTAATTTGTGAAAAATTTACCTGGCGAAATTGAAATTTACGAGAGTAAAAAATTATTTTTTGAATAATTTACTATAGAAAAGGCAATCCCTGGCGCAATTAAAATTTGCGACAGTAAAAAATTATTTTTTGAATAATTTACTATAGAAAAGGCAATCCCTGGCGTATTTAAAATTTGCGACAGTAGAAAATTATTTTTTGAATAATTTACTATAGAAAAGGCAATCCCTGGCGTATTTAAAATTTGCGACAGTAAAAAATTAATTTGTGAGAAATTTACTATAGAAAAGGCAATCCCTGGCGAAATTGAAATTTGCGAGAGTAAAAAATTATTTTTTGAATAATTTACTATATAAAAGGCAATCCCTGGCGCAATTAAAATTTGCGACAGTAAAAAATTATTTTTTGCAAAATTTACTGTAGAAAAGGCAATCCCTGGCGGATTTGAAATTTGCGACAGTAAAAAATTATTTTTTGAATAATTTACTATAGAAAAGGCAATCCCTGGCGCAATTAAAATTTGCGACAGTAGAAAATTATTTTTTGAATAATTTACTATAGAAAAGGCAATCCCTGGCGTATTTAAAATTTGCGACAGTAAAAAATTAATTTGTGAGAAATTTACTATAGAAAAGGCAATCCCTGGCGCAATTAAAATTTGCGACAGTAAAAAATTATTTTTTGCATAATTTACTATAGAAAAGGCAATCCCTGGCGCACTTAAAATTTGCGACAGTAAAAAATTATTTTTTGGATAATTTACTATAGAAAAGGCAATCCCTGGCGCAATTAAAATTAGCAAGAGTAAAAAATTATTTTTTGCAAAATTTACTGTAGAAAAGGCAATCCCTGGCGGATTTGAAATTTGCGACAGTAAAAAATTATTTTTTGAATAATTTACTATAGAAAAGGCAATCCCTGGCGCAATTAAAATTATGCGACAGTAGAAAATTATTTTTTGAATAATTTACTATAGAAAAGGCAATCCCTGGCGTAATTAAAATTTGCGACAGTAGAAAATTATTTTTTGAATAATTTACTATAGAAAAGGCAATCCCTGGCGTAATTAAAATTTGCGACAGTAGAAAATTATTTTTTGAATAATTTACTATAGAAAAGGCAATCCCTGGAGTAATTAAAATTTGCGACAGTAAAAAATTATTTTTTGAATAATTTACTATAGAAAAGGCAATCCCTGGCGTTATTAAAATTTGCGACAGTAGAAAATTATTTTTTGAAAAGTTTACTATAGAAAAGGCAATCCCTGGAGTAATTAAAATTTGCGACAGTAAAAAATTATTTTTTGAATAATTTACTATAGAAAAGGCAAACCCTGGCGTAATTAAAATTTGCGACAGTAGAAAATTATTTTTTGAAAAGTTTACTATAGAAAAGGCAATCCCTGGCGTAATTAAAATTTGCGAGAGTAAAAAATTATTTTTTGAATAATTTACTATAGAAAAGGCAATCCCTGGCGTAATTAAAATTTGCGACAGTATAAAATTATTTTTTGAATAATTTACTATAGAAAAGGCAATCCCTGGCACAATTAAAATTTGCGACAGTAGAAAATTATTTTTTGAATAATTTACTATAGAAAAGGCAATCCCTGGCGTAATTAAAATTTGCGACAGTAGAAAATTATTTTTTGAATAATTTACTATAGAAAAGGCAATCCCTGGCGTAATTAAAATTTGCGACAGTAAAAAATTATTTTTTGAATAATTTACTATAGAAAAGGCAATCCCTGGCGTAATTAAAATTTGCGACAGTAGAAAATTATTTTTTGAATAATTTACTATAGAAAAGGCAATCCCTGGCGTAATTAAAATTTGCGACAGTAAAAAATTATTTTTTTGAATAATTTACTATAGAAAAGGCAATCCCTGGCGTAATTAAAATTTGCGACAGTAAAGAATTATTTTTTGAATAATTTACTATAGAAAAGGCAATCCCTGGCGTAATTAAAATTTGCGACAGTAGAAAATTATTTTTTGAATAATTTACTATAGAAAAGGCAATCCCTGGCGTAATTAAAATTTGCGACAGTAAGAAATTATTTTTTTGAATAATTTACTATAGAAAAGGCAATCCCTGGCGTAATTAAAATTTGCGACAGTAGAAAATTATTTTTTGAATAATTTACTATAGAAAAGGTAATCCCTGGCGTAATTAAAATTTGCGACAGTAAAAAATTATTTTTTGAATAATTTACTACAGAAAAGGCAATCCCTGGCGTAATTAAAATTTGCGACAGTAGAAAATTATTTTTGGAAAAGTTTACTATAGAAAAGGCAATCCCTGGCGTAATTAAAATTTGCGAGAGTAAAAAATTATTTTTTGAATAATTTACTATAGAAAAGGCAATCCCTGGCGTAATTAAAATTTGCGACAGTAAAAAATTATTTTTTGAATAATTTACTATAGAAAAGGCAATCCCTGGCGTAATTAAAATTTGCGACAGTATAAAATTATTTTTTGAATAATTTACTATAGAAAAGGCCATCCCTGGCGTAATTAAAATTTGCGACAGTGGAAAATTATTTTTTGAATAATTTACTATAGAAAAGGCAATCCCTGGCGTAATTAAAATTTGCGACAGTAAAAAATTATTTTTTGAATAATTTACTATAGAAAAGGCAATCCCTGGCGTAATTAAAATTTGCGACAGTAGAAAATTATTTTTTGAAAAGTTTACTATAGAAAAGGCAATCCCTGGCGTAATTAAAATTTGCGACAGTAAAAAATTATTTTTTGAATAATTTACTATAGAAAAGGCAATCCCTGGCGTAATTAAAATTTGCGACAGTAGAAAATTATTTTTTGAATAATTTACTATAGAAAAGGCAATCCCTGGCGTAATTAAAATTTGCGAGAGTAAAAAATTATTTTTTGAATAATTTACTATAGAAAAGGCAATCCCTGGCGTAATTAAAATTTGCGACAGTAAAAAATTATTTTTTGAATAATTTACTATAGAAAAGGCAATCCCTGGCGTAATTAAAATTTGCGAGAGTAAAAAATTATTTTTTGAATAATTTACTATAGAAAAGGCAATCCCTGGCGTAATTAAAATTTGCGACAGTATAAAATTATTTTTTGAATAATTTACTATAGAAAAGGCAATCCCTGGCGCAATTAAAATTTGCGACAGTAGAAAATTATTTTTTGAATAATTTACTATAGAAAAGGCAATCCCTGGCGTAATTAAAATTTGCGACAGTAGAAAATTATTTTTTGAATAATTTACTATAGAAAAGGCAATCCCTGGCGTAATTAAAATTTGCGACAGTAAAAAATTATTTTTTGAATAATTTACTATAGAAAAGGCAATCCCTGGCGTAATTAAAATTTGCGACAGTAGAAAATTATTTTTTGAATAATTTACTATAGAAAAGGCAATCCCTGGCGTAATTAAAATTTGCGACAGTAAAAAATTATTTTTTTGAATAATTTACTATAGAAAAGGCAATCCCTGGCGTAATTAAAATTTGCGACAGTAAAAAATTATTTTTTGAATAATTTACTATAGAAAAGGCAATCCCTGGCGTAATTAAAATTTGCGACAGTAGAAAATTATTTTTTGAATAATTTACTATAGAAAAGGCAATCCCTGGCGTAATTAAAATTTGCGACAGTAAAAAATTATTTTTTTGAATAATTTACTATAGAAAAGGCAATCCCTGGCGTAATTAAAATTTGCGACAGTAGAAAATTATTTTTTGAATAATTTACTATAGAAAACGCAATCCCTGGCGTAATTAAAATTTGCGACAGTAAAAAATTATTTTTTGAATAATTTACTATAGAAAAGGCAATCCCTGGCGCACTTAAAATTTGCGGCAGTAAAAAATTATTTTTTGAATAATTTACTACAGAAAAGGCAATCCCTGGCGTAATTAAAATTTGCGACAGTAAAAAATTATTTTTTGAATAATTTACTATAGAAAAGGCAATCCCTGGCGCAATTAAAATTTGCGACAGTAAAAAATTATTTTTTGAATAATTTACTATAGAAAAGGCAATCCGTGGCGTAATTAAAATTTGCGACAGTATAAAATTATTTTTTGAATAATTTACTATAGAAAAGGCCATCCCTGGCGCAATTAAATATTGCGACAGTAAAAAATTTTTTTTTGAATAATTTACTATAGAAAAGGCAATCCCTGGCAGATTTGAAATTTGCGACAGTAAAAAATTATTTTTTGAATAATATACTATAGAAAAGGCAATCCCTGGCGTAATTAAAATTTGCGACAGTAGAAAATTATTTTTTGAATAATTTACTATAGAAAAGGCAATCCCTGGCGTAATTAAAATTTGCGACAGTAGAAAATTATTTTTTGAATAATTTACTATAGAAAAGGCAATTCCTGGCGTAATTAAAATTTGGGACAGTATAAAATTATTTTTTGAATAATTTACTATAGAAAAGGCAATCCCTGGCGTAATTAAAATTTGCGACAGTATAAAATTATTTTTTGAATAATTTACTATAGAAAAGGCAATCCCTGGCGCAATTAAAATTTGCAACAGTAAAAAATTATTTTTTGCAAAATTTACTATAGAAAAGGCAATCCCTGGCGCACTTAAAATTTGCGACAGTAAAAAATTATGTTTTGAATAATTTACTATAGAAAAGGCAATCCCTGGCGCAATTAAAATTTGCGACAGTAAAAAATTATTTTTTGCATAATTATAATAATAATTATAATAGAAAAGGCAATCCCTGGCGCAATTAAAATTTGCGACAGTAAAAAATTATTTTTTGCATAATTATAATAATAATTATAATAGAAAAGGCAATCCCTGGCGTAATTAAAATTTGCGACAGTATAAAATTATTTTTTGAATAATTTACTATAGAAAAGGCAATCCCTGGCGTAATTAAAATTTTGCGATTGTAGAAAATTATTTTTTGAGTAATTTACTATAGAAAAGGCAATCCCTGGCGGATTTGAAATTTGCGACAGTAAAAACTTATTTTTTGAATAATTTACTATAGAAAAGGCAATCCCTGGCGCAAATAAAAATTTGCGACAGTAGAAAATTATTTTTTGAATAATTTACTATAGAAAAGGCAATCCCTGGCGTAATTAAAATTTGCGACAGCAGAAAATTATTTTTTGAATAATTTACTATAGAAAAGGCAATCCCTGGCGTAATTAAAATTTGCGACAGTATAAAATTATTTTTTGAATAATTTACTATAGAAAAGGCAATCCCTGGCGTAATTAAAATTTGCGACAGTATAAAATTATTTTTTGAATAATTTACTATAGAAAAGGCAATCCTTGGCGTAATTAAAATTTGCGACAGTAGAAAATTATTTTTTGAATAATTTACTATAGAAAAGGCCATCCCTGGCGTAATTAAAATTTGCGACAGTAGAAAATTATTTTTTGAATAATTTACTATAGAAAAGGCAATCCCTGGCGTAATTAAAATTTGCGACAGTATAAAATTATTTTTTGAATAATTTACTATAGAAAAGGCAATCCCTGGCGCAATTAAAATTTGCGAGAGTATAAAATTATTTTTTGAATAATTTACTATAGAAAAGGCAATCCCTGGCGTATTTAAAATTTGCGACAGTAAGAAATTATTTTTTGAATAATTTACTATAGAAAAGGCAATCCCTGGCGTAATTAAAATTTGCGACAGTAAAAAATTATTTTTTGAATAATTTACTATAGAAAAGGCAATCCCTGGCGTAATTAAAATTTGCGACAGTAGAAAATTATTTTTTGAATAATTTACTATAGAAAAGGCAATCCCTGGCGTAATTAAAATTTGCGACAGTAAAAAATTATTTTTTTTGAATAATTTACTATAGAAAAGGCAATCCCTGGCGTATTTAAAATATGCGACAGTAAGAAATTATTTTTTGAATAATTTACTATAGAAAAGGCAATCCCTGGCGTAATTAAAATTTGCGACAGTAGAAAATTATTTTTTGAATAATTTACTATAGAAAAGGCAATCCCTGGCTCACTTAAAATTTGCGACAGTATAAAATTATTTTTTGAATAATTTACCATAGAAAAGGCAATCCCTGGCGTAATTAAAATTTGCGACAGTAAAAAATTATTTTTTGAATAATTTACTATAGAAAAGGCAATCCCTGGCGTATTTAAAATTTGCGACAGTAAGAAATTATTTTTTGAATAATTTACTATAGAAAAGGCAATCCCTGGCGTAATTAAAATTTGCAACAGTATAAAATTATTTTGTGAGAAATTTACTATAGAAAAGGCAATCCCTGGGATATTTAAATTTTGCGACAGTAAAAAACTATTTTTTGAATAATTTACTATAGAAAAGGCAATCCGTGGCGTAATTAAAATTTGCGACAGTATAAAATTATTTTTTGAACAGTATAAAATTATTTTGTGAGAAATTTACTATAGAAAAGGCAATCCCTGGCGTAATTAAAATTTGCGACAGTAAAAAATTATTTTTTGAATAATTTACTATAGAAAAGGCAATCCCTGGCGTAATTAAAATTTGCGACATTTGAAAATTATTTTTTGAATAATTTACTATAGAAAAGGCAATCTCTGGCGTAATTAAAATTTGAGACAGTAAAAAATTATTTTTTGAATAATTTACTATAGAAAAGGCAATCCCTGGCGTAATTAAAATTTGCGACAGTTGAAAATTATTTTTTGAATAATTTACTATAGAAAAGGCAATCCCTGGCGTAATTAAAATTTGCGACAGTAAAAAATTATTTTTTGAATAATTTACTATAGAAAAGGCAATCCTGGCACAATTAAAATTTGCGACAGTAAAAAATTATTTTTTGAATAATTTACTATAGAAAAGGCAATCCCTGGGATATTTAAAATTTGCGACAGTAAAAAAATATTTTTTGAATAATTTACTATAGAAAAGGCAATCCCTGGCGTATTTAAAATTTGCGACAGTAAGAAATTAATTTGTGAGAAATTTACTATAGGAAAGGTAATCCCTGGGATATTTAAAATTTGCGACAGTAGAAAATTATTTTTTGAATAATTTACTATAGAAAAGGCAATCCCTGGCGTAATTAAAATTTGCGGCAGTTGAAAATTATTTTTTGAATAATTTACTATAGAAAAGGCAATCCCTGGCGTATTTAAAATTTGCGACAATAAGAAATTAATTTGTGAGAAATTTTCTATAGAAAAGGCAATCCCTGGCGTAATTAAAATTTGCGACAGTTGAAAATTATTTTTTGAATAATTTACTATAGAAAAGGCAATCCTTGGCGGATTTGAAATTTGCGACAGTAAAAAATTATTTTTTGAATAATTTACTATAGAAAAGGCAATCGCTGGCGGATTTGAAATTTGCGACAGTAAAAAATTATTTTTTGAATAATTTACTACAGAAAAGGCAATCCCTGGCGCAATTAAAATTTGCGACAGTAAAAAATTATTTTTTGCATAATTTACTATAGAAAAGGCAATCCCTGGCGTAATTAAAATTTGCGACAGTATAAAATTATTTTTTGAATAATTTACTATAGAAAAGGCAATCCCTGGCGTAATTAAAATTTGCGATTGTAGAAAATTATTTTTTGAGTAATTTACTATAGAAAAGGCAATCCCTGGCGGATTTGAAATTTGCGACAGTAAAAACTTATTTTTTGAATAATTTACTATAGAAAAGGCAATCCCTGGCGCAAATAAAAATTTGCGACAGTAGAAAATTATTTTTTGAATAATTTACTATAGAAAAGGCAATCCCTGGCGTAATTAAAATTTGCGACAGTAGAAAATTATTTTTTGAATAATTTACTATAGAAAAGGCAATCCCTGGCGTAATTAAAATTTGCGACAGTATAAAATTATTTTTTGAATAATTTACTATAGAAAAGGCAATCCCTGGCGTAATTAAAATTTGCGACAGTATAAAATTATTTTTTGAATAATTTACTATAGAAAAGGCAATCCCTGGCGTAATTAAAATTTGCGACAGTTGAAAATTATTTTTTGAATAATTTACTATAGAAAAGGCAATCCCTGACGGATTTGAAATTTGCGACAGTAAAAAATTATTTTTTGAATAATTTACTATAGAAAAGGCAATCGCTGGCGGATTTGAAATTTGCGACAGTAAAAAATTATTTTTTGAATAATTTACTATAGAAAAGGCAATCCCTGGCGCAATTAAAATTTGCGACAGTAAAAAATTATTTTTTGCATAATTTACTATAGAAAAGGCAATCCCTGGCGTAATTAAAATTTGCGACAGTAAAAACTTATTTTTTGAATAATTTACTATAGAAAAGGCAATCCCTGGCGCAAATAAAAATTTGCGACAGTAGAAAATTATTTTTTGAATAATTTACTATAGAAAAGGCAATCCCTGGCGTAATTAAAATTTGCGACAGTAGAAAATTGTTTTTTGAATAATTTACTATAGAAAAGGCAATCCCTGGCGTAATTAAAATTTGCGACAGTATAAAATTATTTTTTGAATAATTTACTATAGAAAAGGCAATCCCTGGCGTAATTAAAATTTGCGACAGTATAAAATTATTTTTTGAATAATTTACTATAGAAAAGGCAATCCCTGGCGTAATTAAAATTTGCGACAGTAGAAAATTATTTTTTGAATAATTTACTATAGAAAAGGCCATCCCTGGCGTAATTAAAATTTGCGAGAGTAGAAAATTATTTTTTGAATAATTTACTATAGAAAAGGCAATCCCTGGCGTAATTAAAATTTGCGACAGTATAAAATTATTTTTTGAATAATTTACTATAGAAAAGGCAATCCCTGGCGCAATTAAAATTTGCGACAGTATAAAATTATTTTTTGAATAATTTACTATAGAAAAGGCAATCCCTGGCGTATTTAAAATTTGCGACAGTAAGAAATTATTTTTTTGAATAATTTACTATAGAAAAGGCAATCCCTGGCATAATTAAAATTTGCGACAGTAAAAAATTATTTTTTGAATAATTTACTATAGAAAAGGCAATCCCTGGCGTAATTAAAATTTGCGACAGTAGAAAATTATTTTTTGAATAATTTACTATAGAAAAGGCAATCCCTGGCGTAATTAAAATTTGCGACAGTAAAAAATTATTTTTTGAATAATTTACTATAGAAAAGGCAATCCCTGGCGTATTTAAAATTTGCGACAGTAAGAAATTATTTTTTGAATAATTTACTATAGAAAAGGCAATCCCTGGCGTAATTAAAATTTGCGACAGTAGAAAATTATTTTTTGAATAATTTACTATAGAAAAGGCAATCCCTGGCGCACTTAAAATTTGCGACAGTATAAAATTATTTTTTGAATAATTTACTATAGAAAAGGCAATCCCTGGCGTAATTAAAATTTGCGACAGTAAAAAATTATTTTTTGAATAATTTACTATAGAAAAGGCAATCCCTGGCGTATTTAAAATTTGCGACAGTAAGAAATTATTTTTTGAATAATTTACTATAGAAAAGGCAATACCTGGCGTAATTAAAATTTGCGAGAGTAGAAAATTATTTTTTGAATAATTTACTATAGAAAAGGCAATCCCTGGCGTATTTAAAATTTGCGACAGTAAGAAATTATTTTTTGAATAATTTACTATAGAAAAGGCAATCCCTGGCATAATTAAAATTTGCGACAGTAAAAAATTATTTTTTGAATAATTTACTATAGAAAAGGCAATCCCTGGCGTAATTAAAATTTGCGACAGTAGAAAATTATTTTTTGAATAATTTACTATAGAAAAGGCAATCCCTGGCGTAATTAAAATTTGCGACAGTAAAAAATTATTTTTTGAATAATTTACTATAGAAAAGGCAATCCCTGGCGTATTTAAAATTTGCGACAGTAAGAAATTATTTTTTGAATAATTTACTATAGAAAAGGCAATCCCTGGCGTAATTAAAATTTGCGACAGTATAAAATTATTTTTTGAATAATTTACTATAGAAAAGGCAATCCCTGGCGTAATTAAAATTTGCGACAGTATAAAATTATTTTTTGAATAATTTACTATAGAAAAGGCAATCCCTGGCGTAATTAAAATTTGCGACAGTTGAAAATTATTTTTTGAATAATTTACTATAGAAAAGGCAATCCCTGACGGATTTGAAATTTGCGACAGTAAAAAATTATTTTTTGAATAATTTACTATAGAAAAGGCAATCGCTGGCGGATTTGAAATTTGCGACAGTAAAAAATTATTTTTTGAATAATTTACTATAGAAAAGGCAATCCCTGGCGCAATTAAAATTTGCGACAGTAAAAAATTATTTTTTGCATAATTTACTATAGAAAAGGCAATCCCTGGCGTAATTAAAATTTGCGACAGTAAAAACTTATTTTTTGAATAATTTACTATAGAAAAGGCAATCCCTGGCGCAAATAAAAATTTGCGACAGTAGAAAATTATTTTTTGAATAATTTACTATAGAAAAGGCAATCCCTGGCGTAATTAAAATTTGCGACAGTAGAAAATTGTTTTTTGAATAATTTACTATAGAAAAGGCAATCCCTGGCGTAATTAAAATTTGCGACAGTATAAAATTATTTTTTGAATAATTTACTATAGAAAAGGCAATCCCTGGCGTAATTAAAATTTGCGACAGTATAAAATTATTTTTTGAATAATTTACTATAGAAAAGGCAATCCCTGGCGTAATTAAAATTTGCGACAGTAGAAAATTATTTTTTGAATAATTTACTATAGAAAAGGCCATCCCTGGCGTAATTAAAATTTGCGAGAGTAGAAAATTATTTTTTGAATAATTTACTATAGAAAAGGCAATCCCTGGCGTAATTAAAATTTGCGACAGTATAAAATTATTTTTTGAATAATTTACTATAGAAAAGGCAATCCCTGGCGCAATTAAAATTTGCGACAGTATAAAATTATTTTTTGAATAATTTACTATAGAAAAGGCAATCCCTGGCGTATTTAAAATTTGCGACAGTAAGAAATTATTTTTTGAATAATTTACTATAGAAAAGGCAATCCCTGGCATAATTAAAATTTGCGACAGTAAAAAATTATTTTTTGAATAATTTACTATAGAAAAGGCAATCCCTGGCGTAATTAAAATTTGCGACAGTAGAAAATTATTTTTTGAATAATTTACTATAGAAAAGGCAATCCCTGGCGTAATTAAAATTTGCGACAGTAAAAAATTATTTTTTGAATAATTTACTATAGAAAAGGCAATCCCTGGCGTATTTAAAATTTGCGACAGTAAGAAATTATTTTTTGAATAATTTACTATAGAAAAGGCAATCCCTGGCGTAATTAAAATTTGCGACAGTAGAAAATTATTTTTTGAATAATTTACTATAGAAAAGGCAATCCCTGGCGCACTTAAAATTTGCGACAGTATAAAATTATTTTTTGAATAATTTACTATAGAAAAGGCAATCCCTGGCGTAATTAAAATTTGCGACAGTAAAAAATTATTTTTTGAATAATTTACTATAGAAAAGGCAATCCCTGGCGTATTTAAAATTTGCGACAGTAAGAAATTATTTTTTGAATAATTTACTATAGAAAAGGCAATACCTGGCGTAATTAAAATTTGCGACAGTAGAAAATTATTTTTTGAATAATTTACTATAGAAAAGGCCATCCCTGGCGTAATTAAAATTTGCGAGAGTAGAAAATTATTTTTTGAATAATTTACTATAGAAAAGGCAATCCCTGGCGTAATTAAAATTTGCGACAGTATAAAATTATTTTTTGAATAATTTACTATAGAAAAGGCAATCCCTGGCGCAATTAAAATTTGCGACAGTATAAAATTATTTTTTGAGAAATTTACTATAGAAAAGGCAATCCCTGGCGTATTTAAAATTTGCGACAGTAAGAAATTATTTTTTGAATAATTTACTATAGAAAAGGCAATCCCTGGCATAATTAAAATTTGCGACAGTAAAAAATTATTTTTTGAATAATTTACTATAGAAAAGGCAATCCCTGGCGTAATTAAAATTTGCGACAGTAGAAAATTATTTTTTGAATAATTTACTATAGAAAAGGCAATCCCTGGCGTAATTAAAATTTGCGACAGTAAAAAATTATTTTTTGAATAATTTACTATAGAAAAGGCAATCCCTGGCGTATTTAAAATTTGCGACAGTAAGAAATTATTTTTTGAATAATTTACTATAGAAAAGGCAATCCCTGGCGTAATTAAAATTTGCGACAGTAGAAAATTATTTTTTGAATAATTTACTATAGAAAAGGCAATCCCTGGCGCACTTAAAATTTGCGACAGTATAAAATTATTTTTTGAATAATTTACTATAGAAAAGGCAATCCCTGGCGTAATTAAAATTTGCGACAGTAAAAAATTATTTTTTGAATAATTTACTATAGAAAAGGCAATCCCTGGCGTATTTAAAATTTGCGACAGTAAGAAATTATTTTTTGAATAATTTACTATAGAAAAGGCAATACCTGGCGTAATTAAAATTTGCAACAGTATAAAATTATTTTGTGAGAAATTTACTATAGAAAAGGCAATCCCTGGGATATTTAAATTTTGCGACAGTAAAAAATTATTTTTTGAATAATTTACTAGAGAAAAGGCAATCCCTGGCGTAATTAAAATTTGCGACAGTATAAAATTATTTTTTGAATAATTTACTATAGAAAAGGCAATCCCTGGCGTAATTAAAATTTGCGACAGTAAAAAAATATTTTTTGAATAATTTACTATAGAAAAGGCAATCCCTGGCGTAATTAAAATTTGCGACAGTTGAAAATTATTTTTTGAATAATTTACTATAGAAAAGGCAATCTCTGGCGTAATTAAAATTTGAGACAGTAAAAAATTATTTTTTGAATAATTTACTATAGAAAAGGCAATCCCTGGCGTAATTAAAATTTGCGACAGTTGAAAATTATTTTTTGAATAATTTACTATAGAAAAGGCAATCCCTGGCGTAATTAAAACTTGCGACAGTAAAAAATTATTTTTTGAATAATTTACTATAGAAAAGGCAATCCCTGGCGCAATTAAAATTTGCGACAGTAAAAAATTATATTTTGGATAATTTACTATAGAAAAGGCAATCCCTGGGATATTTAAAATTTGCGACAGTAAAAAATTATTTTTTGAATAATTTACTATAGAAAAGGCAATCCCTGGCGTATTTAAAATTTGCGACAGTAAGAAATTAATTTGTGAGAAATTTACTATAGAAAAGTTAATCCCTGGGATATTTAAAATTTGCGACAGTAGAAAATCATTTTTTGAATAATTTACTATAGAAAAGGCAATCCCTGGCGTATTTAAAATTTGCGGCAGTTGAAAATTATTTTTTGAATAATTTACTATAGAAAAGGCAATCCCTGGCGTATTTAAAATTTGCGACAATAAGAAATTAATTTGTGAGAAATTTACTATAGAAAAGGCAATCTCTGGCGTAATTAAAATTTGCGACAGTTGAAAATTATTTTTTGAATAATTTACTATAGAAAAGGCAATCCCTGGCGTATTTAAAATTTGCGACAGTAAGAATTAATTTGTGAGAAATTTACTATAGAAAAGGCAATCCCTGGCGCAATTAAAATTTGCGACAGTATAAAATTATTTTTTGAATAATTTACTATAGAAAAGGCAATCCCTGGCGCAATTACAATTTGCGACAGGTTGAAAATTATTTTTTGAATAATATACTATAGAAAAGGCACTCCCTGGCGTAATTAAAATTTGCGACAGTAGAAAATTATTTTTTGAATAATTTACTATAGAAAAGGCAATCCCTGGCGTAATTAAAATTTGCGACAGTAGAAAATTATTTTTTGAATAATTTACTATAGAAAAGGCAATCCCTGGCGTAATTAAAATTTGCGAGAGTATAAAATTATTTTTTGAATAATTTACTATAGAAAAGGCAATCCCTGGCGTAATTAAAATTTGCGACAGTATAAAATTATTTTTTGAATAATTTACTATAGAAAAGGCAATCCCTGGCGCAATTAAAATTTGCAACAGTAAAAAATTATTTTTTGCAAAATTTACTATAGAAAAGGCAATCCGTGGCGCACTTAAAATTTGCGACAGTAAAAAATTATTTTTTGAATAATTTACTATAGAAAAGGCAATCCCTGGCGCAACTAAAATTTGCGACAGTAAAAAATTATTTTTTTGAATAATTTACTATAGAAAAGGCAATCCCTGTCGTAATTAAAATTTGCGACAGTAGAAAATTATTTTTTGAATAATTTACTATAGAAAAGGCAATCCCTGGCGTAATTAAATTTTGCGACAGTAGGAAATTATTTTTTGAATAATTTACTATAGAAAAGGCAATCCCTGGCGTATTTAAAATTTGTGGCAGTAAAAAATTAATTTGTGAGAAATTTACTATAGAAATGGCAATCCCTGGGATATTTAAAATATGCGACAGTAGAAAATTATTTTTGAATAATTTACTATAGAAAAGGCAATCCCTGGCGTAATTAAAATTTGCGACAGTAGAAAATTATTTTTTGAATAATTTACTATAGAAAAGGCAATCCCTGGCGTATTTAAAATTTGCGACAGTAAAAAATTAATTTGTGAGAAATTTACTATAGAAAAGGCAATCCCTGGCGCAATTAAAATTTGCGACAGTAAAAAATTATTTTTTGCATAATTTACTATAGAAAAGGCAATCCCTGGCGCACTTAAAATTTGCGACAGTAAAAAATTATTTTTTGGATAATTTACTATAGAAAAAGCAATCCCTGGCGCAATTAAAATTTGCAACAGTAAAAAATTATTTTTTGCAAAATTTACTGTAGAAAAGGCAATCCCTGGCGGATTTGAAATTTGCGACAGTAAAAAATTATTTTTTGAATAATTTACTATAGAAAAGGCAATCCCTGGCGCAATTAAAATTTGCGACAGTAGAAAATTATTTTTTGAATAATTTACTATAGAAAAGGCAATCCCTGGCGTAATTAAAATTTGCGACAGTAGAAAACTATTTTTTGAATAATTTACTATAGAAAAGGCAATCCCTGGCGTAATTAAAATTTGCGACAGTATAAAATTATTTTTTGAATAATTTACTATAGAAAAGGCAATCCCTGGCGTATTTAAAATTTGCGACAGTAAAAAATTATTTTTTGAATAATTTACTATAGAAAAGGCAATCCCTGGCGTAATTAAAATTTGCGACAGTTGAAAATTATTTTTTGAATAATTTACTATAGAAAAGGCAATCCCTGGCGGATTTGAAATTTGCGACAGTAAAAAATTATTTTTTGAATAATTTACTATAGAAAAGGCAATCGCTGGCGGATTTGAAATTTGCGACAGTAAAAAATTATTTTTTGAATAATTTACTATAGAAAAGGCAATCCCTGGCGCAATTAAAATTTGCGACAGTAAAAAATTATTTTTTGCATAATTTACTATAGAAAAGGCAATCCCTGGCGTAATTAAAATTTGCGACAGTATAAAATTATTTTTTGAATAATTTACTATAGAAAAGGCAATCCCTGGCGCAATTAAAATTTGCAACAGTAAAAAATTATTTTTTGCAAAATTTACTATAGAAAAGGCAATCCGTGGCGCACTTAAAATTTGCGACAGTAAAAAATTATTTTTTGAATAATTTACTATAGAAAAGGCAATCCCTGGCGCAATTAAAATTTGCGACAGTAAAAAATTATTTTTTTGAATAATTTACTATAGAAAAGGCAATCCCTGTCGTAATTAAAATTTGCGACAGTAGAAAATTATTTTTTGAATAATTTACTATAGAAAAGGCAATCCCTGGCGTAATTAAATTTTGCGACAGTAGGAAATTATTTTTGAATAATTTACTATAGAAAAGGCAATCCCTGGCGTATTTAAAATTTGTGGCAGTAAAAAATTAATTTGTGAGAAATTTACTATAGAAAAGGCAATCCCTGGGATATTTAAAATATGCGACAGTAGAAAATTATTTTTTGAATAATTTACTATAGAAAAGGCAATCCCTGGCGTAATTAAAATTTGCGACAGTAGAAAATTATTTTTTTGAATAATTTACTATAGAAAAGGCAATCCCTGGCGTATTTAAAATTTGCGACAGTAAAAAATTAATTTGTGAGAAATTTACTATAGAAAAGGCAATCCCTGGCGCAATTAAAATTTGCGACAGTAAAAAATTATTTTTTGCATAATTTACTATAGAAAAGGCAATCCCTGGCGCACTTAAAATTTGCGACAGTAAAAAATTATTTTTTGGATAATTTACTATAGAAAAAGCAATCCCTGGCGCAATTAAAATTTGCAACAGTAAAAAATTATTTTTTGCAAAATTTACTGTAGAAAAGGCAATCCCTGGCGGATTTGAAATTTGCGACAGTAAAAAATTATTTTTTGAATAATTTACTATAGAAAAGGTAATCCCTGGCGCAATTAAAATTTGCGACAGTAGAAAATTATTTTTTGAATAATTTACTATAGAAAAGGCAATCCCTGGCGTAATTAAAATTTGCGACAGTAGAAAACTATTTTTTGAATAATTTACTATAGAAAAGGCAATCCCTGGCGTAATTAAAATTTGCGACAGTATAAAATTATTTTTTGAATAATTTACTATAGAAAAGGCAATCCCTGGCGTATTTAAAATTTGCGACAGTAAAAAATTATTTTTTGAATAATTTACTATAGAAAAGGCAATCCCTGGCGTAATTAAAATTTGCGGCAGTTGAAAATTATTTTTTGAATAATTTACTATAGAAAAGGCAATCCCTGACGGATTTGAAATTTGCGACAGTAAAAAATTATTTTTTGAATAATTTACTATAGAAAAGGCAATCGCTGGCGGATTTGAAATTTGCGACAGTAAAAAATTATTTTTTGAATAATTTACTATAGAAAAGGCAATCCCTGGCGCAATTAAAATTTGCGACAGTAAAAAATTATTTTTTGCATAATTTACTATAGAAAAGGCAATCCCTGGCGTAATTAAAATTTGCGACAGTATAAAATTATTTTTTGAATAATTTACTATAGAAAAGGCAATCCCTGGCGTAATTAAAATTTGCGATTGTAGAAAATTATTTTTTGAGTAATTTACTAAAAAAAGGCAATCCCTGGCGGATTTGAAATTTGCGACAGTAAAAACTTATTTTTTGAATAATTTACTATAGAAAAGGCAATCCCTGGCGCAAATAAAAATTTGCGACAGTAGAAAATTATTTTTTGAATAATTTACTATAGAAAAGGCAATCCCTGGCGTAATTAAAATTTGCGACAGTAGAAAATTATTTTTTGAATAATTTACTATAGAAAAGGCAATCCCTGGCGTAATTAAAATTTGCGACAGTATAAAATTATTTTTTGGATGATTTACTATAGAAAAGGCAATCCCTGGCGTAATTAAAATTTGCGACAGTATAAAATTATTTTTTGAATAATTTACTATAGAAAAGGCAATCCCTGGCGTAATTAAAATTTGCGACAGTAGAAAATTATTTTTTGAATAATTTACTATAGAAAAGGCCATCCCTGGCGTAATTAAAATTTGCGACAGTAGAAAATTATTTTTTGAATAATTTACTATAGAAAAGGCAATCCCTGGCGTAATTAAAATTTGCGACAGTATAAAATTATTTTTTGAATAATTTACTATAGAAAAGGCAATCCCTGGCGCAATTAAAATTTGCGACAGTATAAAATTATTTTTTGAATAATTTACTATAGAAAAGGCAATCCCTGGCGTATTTAATATTTGCGACAGTAAGAAATTATTTTTTGAATAATTTACTATAGAAAAGGCAATCCCTGGCGTAATTAAAATTTGCGACAGTAAAAAATTATTTCTTGATTAATTTACTATAGGAAAGGCAATCCCTGCCGTAATTAAAATTTGCGACAGTAGAAAATTATTTTTTGAATAATTTACTATAGAAAAGGCAATCCCTGGCGTAATTAAAATTTGCGACAGTAAAAAATTATTTTTTGAATAATTTACTATAGAAAAGGCAATCCCTGGCGTATTTAAAATTTGCGACAGTAAGAAATTATTTTTTGAATAATTTACTATAGAAAAGGCAATCCCTGGCGTAATTAAATTTGCGACAGTAGAAAATTATTTTTTGAATAATTTACTATAGTAAAGGCAATCCCTGGCGCACTTAAAATTTGCGACAGTATAAAATTATTTTTTGAATAATTTACTATAGAAAAGGCAATCCCTGGCGTAATTAAAATTTGCGACAGTAAAAAATTATTTTTTGAATAATTTACTATAGAAAAGGCAATCCCTGGCGTATTTAAAATTTGCGACAGTAAGAAATTATTTTTTGAATAATTTACTATAGAAAAGGCAATCCCTGGCGTAATTAAAATTTGCAACAGTATAAAATTATTTTGTGAGAAATTTACTATAGAAAAGGCAATCCCTGGGATATTTAAATTTTGCGACAGTAAAAAATTATTTTTTGAATAATTTACTATAGAAAAGGCAATCCCTGGCGTAATTAAAATTTGCGACAGTATAAAATTATTTTTTGAATAATTTACTATAGAAAAGGCAATCCCTGGCGTAATTAAAATTTGCGACAGTAAAAAATTATTTTTTGAATAATTTACTATAGAAAAGGCAATCCCTGGCGTAATTAAAATTTGCGACAGTTGAAAATTATTTTTTGAATAATTTACTATAGAAAAGGCAATCTCTGGCGTAATTAAAATTTGAGACAGTAAAAAATTATTTTTTGAATAATTTACTATATAAAAGGCAATCCCTGGCGTAATTAAAATTTGCGACAGTTGAAAATTATTTTTTGAATAATTTACTATAGAAAAGGCAATCCCTGGCGTAATTAAAATTTGCGACAGTAAAAAATTATTTTTTGAATAATTTACTATAGAAAAGGCAATCCCTGGCGCAATTAAATTTGCGACAGTAAAAAATTATATTTTGGATAATTTACTATAGAAAAGGCAATCCCTGGGATATTTAAAATTTGCGACAGTAAAAAATTATTTTTTGAATAATTTACTATAGAAAAGGCAATCCCTGGCGTATTTAAAATTTGCGACAGTAAGAAATTAATTTGTGAGAAATTTACTATAGAAAAGTTAATCCCTGGGATATTTAAAATTTGCGACAGTAGAAAATCATTTTTTGAATAATTTACTATAGAAAAGGCAATCCCTGGCGTATTTAAAATTTGCGGCAGTTGAAAATTATTTTTTGAATAATTTACTATAGAAAAGGCAATCCCTGGCGTATTTAAAATTTGCGACAATAAGAAATTAATTTGTGAGAAATTTACTATAGAAAAGGCAATCTCTGGCGTAATTAAAATTTGCGACAGTTGAAAATTATTTTTTGAATAATTTACTATAGAAAAGGCAATCCCTGGCGTATTTAAAATTTGCGACAGTAAGAAATTAATTTGTGAGAAATTTACTATAGAAAAGGCAATCCCTGGCGCAATTAAAATTTGCGACAGTATAAAATTATTTTTTGAATAATTTACTATAGAAAAGGCAATCCCTGGCGCAATTACAATTTGCGACAGTTGAAAATTATTTTTTGAATAATATACTATAGAAAAGGCACTCCCTGGCGTAATTAAAATTTGCGACAGTAGAAAATTATTTTTTGAATAATTTACTATAGAAAAGGCAATCCCTGGCGTAATTAAAATTTGCGACAGTAGAAAATTATTTTTTGAATAATTTACTATAGAAAAGGCAATCCCTGGCGTAATTAAAATTTGCGAGAGTATAAAATTATTTTTTGAATAATTTACTATAGAAAAGGCAATCCCTGGCGTAATTTAAATTTGCGACAGTATAAAATTATTTTTTGAATAATTTACTATAGAAAAGGCAATCCCTGGCGCAATTAAAATTTGCAACAGTAAAAAATTATTTTTGCAAAATTTACTATAGAAAAGGCAATCCGTGGCGCACTTAAAATTTGCGACAGTAAAAAAATTATTTTTTGAATAATTTACTATAGAAAAGGCAATCCCTGGCGCAATTAAATTTGCGACAGTAAAAAATTATTTTTTTGAATAATTTACTATAGAAAAGGCAATCCCTGTCGTAATTAAAATTTGCGACAGTAGAAAATTATTTTTTGAATAATTTACTATAGAAAAGGCAATCCCTGGCGTAATTAAATTTTGCGACAGTAGGAAATTATTTTTTGAATAATTTACTATAGAAAAGGCAATCCCTGGCGTATTTAAAATTTGTGGCAGTAAAAAATTAATTTGTGAGAAATTTACTATAGAAAAGGCAATCCCTGGGATATTTAAAATATGCGACAGTAGAAAATTATTTTTTGAATAATTTACTATAGAAAAGGCAATCCCTGGCGTAATTAAAATTTGCGACAGTAGAAAATTATTTTTTGAATAATTTACTATAGAAAAGGCAATCCCTGGCGTATTTAAAATTTGCGACAGTAAAAAATTAATTTGTGAGAAATTTACTATAGAAAAGGCAATCCCTGGCGCAATTAAAATTTGCGACAGTAAAAAATTATTTTTGCATAATTTACTATAGAAAAGGCAATCCCTGGCGCACTTAAAATTTGCGACAGTAAGAAATTATTTTTTGAATAATTTACTATAGAAAAGGCAATCCCTGGCGTAATTAAAATTTGCAACAGTATAAAATTATTTTGTGAGAAATTTACTATAGAAAAGGCAATCCCTGGGATATTTAAATTTTGCGACAGTAAAAAATTATTTTTTGAATAATTTACTATAGAAAAGGCAATCCCTGGCGTAATTAAAATTTGCGACAGTATAAAATTATTTTTTGAATAATTTACTATAGAAAAGGCAATCCCTGGCGTAATTAAAATTTGCGACAGTAAAAAATTATTTTTTGAATAATTTACTATAGAAAAGGCAATCCCTGGCGTAATTAAAATTTGCGACAGTTGAAAATTATTTTTTGAATAATTTACTATAGAAAAGGCAATCTCTGGCGTAATTAAAATTTGAGACAGTAAAAAATTATTTTTTGAATAATTTACTATATAAAAGGCAATCCCTGGCGTAATTAAAATTTGCGACAGTTGAAAATTATTTTTTGAATAATTTACTATAGAAAAGGCAATCCCTGGCGTAATTAAAATTTGCGACAGTAAAAAATTATTTTTTGAATAATTTACTATAGAAAAGGCAATCCCTGGCGCAATTAAAATTTGCGACAGTAAAAAATTATATTTTGGATAATTTACTATAGAAAAGGCAATCCCTGGGATATTTAAAATTTGCGACAGTAAAAAATTATTTTTTGAATAATTTACTATAGAAAAGGCAATCCCTGGCGTATTTAAAATTTGCGACAGTAAGAAATTAATTTGTGAGAAATTTACTATAGAAAAGTTAATCCCTGGGATATTTAAAATTTGCGACAGTAGAAAATCATTTTTTGAATAATTTACTATAGAAAAGGCAATCCCTGGCGTATTTAAAATTTGCGGCAGTTGAAAATTATTTTTTGAATAATTTACTATAGAAAAGGCAATCCCTGGCGTATTTAAAATTTGCGACAATAAGAAATTAATTTGTGAGAAATTTACTATAGAAAAGGCAATCTCTGGCGTAATTAAAATTTGCGACAGTTGAAAATTATTTTTTGAATAATTTACTATAGAAAAGGCAATCCCTGGCGTATTTAAAATTTGCGACAGTAAGAAATTAATTTGTGAGAAATTTACTATAGAAAAGGCAATCCCTGGCGCAATTAAAATTTGCGACAGTATAAAATTATTTTTTGAATAATTTACTATAGAAAAGGCAATCCCTGGCGCAATTACAATTTGCGACAGTTGAAAATTATTTTTTGAATAATATACTATAGAAAAGGCACTCCCTGGCGTAATTAAAATTTGCGACAGTAGAAAATTATTTTTTGAATAATTTACTATAGAAAAGGCAATCCCTGGCGTAATTAAAATTTGCGACAGTAGAAAATTATTTTTTGAATAATTTACTATAGAAAAGGCAATCCCTGGCGTAATTAAAATTTGCGAGAGTATAAAATTATTTTTTGAATAATTTACTATAGAAAAGGCAATCCCTGGCGTAATTTAAATTTGCGACAGTATAAAATTATTTTTTGAATAATTTACTATAGAAAAGGCAATCCCTGGCGCAATTAAAATTTGCAACAGTAAAAAATTATTTTTTGCAAAATTTACTATAGAAAAGGCAATCCGTGGCGCACTTAAAATTTGCGACAGTAAAAAATTATTTTTTGAATAATTTACTATAGAAAAGGCAATCCCTGGCGCAATTAAAATTTGCGACAGTAAAAAATTATTTTTTTGAATAATTTACTATAGAAAAGGCAATCCCTGTCGTAATTAAAATTTGCGACAGTAGAAAATTATTTTTTGAATAATTTACTATAGAAAAGGCAATCCCTGGCGTAATTAAATTTTGCGACAGTAGGAAATTATTTTTTGAATAATTTACTATAGAAAAGGCAATCCCTGGCGTATTTAAAATTTGTGGCAGTAAAAAATTAATTTGTGAGAAATTTACTATAGAAAAGGCAATCCCTGGGATATTTAAAATATGCGACAGTAGAAAATTATTTTTTGAATAATTTACTATAGAAAAGGCAATCCCTGGCGTAATTAAAATTTGCGACAGTAGAAAATTATTTTTTGAATAATTTACTATAGAAAAGGCAATCCCTGGCGTATTTAAAATTTGCGACAGTAAAAAATTAATTTGTGAGAAATTTACTATAGAAAAGGCAATCCCTGGCGCAATTAAAATTTGCGACAGTAAAAAATTATTTTTTGCATAATTTACTATAGAAAAGGCAATCCCTGGCGCACTTAAAATTTGCGACAGTAAAAAATTATTTTTTGGATAATTTACTATAGAAAAAGCAATCCCTGGCGCAATTAAAATTTGCAACAGTAAAAAATTATTTTTTGCAAAATTTACTGTAGAAAAGGCAATCCCTGGCGGATTTGAAATTTGCGACAGTAAAAAATTATTTTTTGAATAATTTACTATAGAAAAGGCAATCCCTGGCGCAATTAAAATTTGCGACAGTAGAAAATTATTTTTTGAATAATTTACTATAGAAAAGGCAATCCCTGGCGTAATTAAAATTTGCGACAGTAGAAAACTATTTTTTGAATAATTTACTATAGAAAAGGCAATCCCTGGCGTAATTAAAATTTGCGACAGTATAAAATTATTTTTTGAATAATTTACTATAGAAAAGGCAATCCCTGGCGTATTTAAAATTTGCGACAGTAAAAAATTATTTTTTGAATAATTTACTATAGAAAAGGCAATCCCTGGCGTAATTAAAATTTGCGACAGTTGAAAATTATTTTTTGAATAATTTACTATAGAAAAGGCAATCCCTGGCGGATTTGAAATTTGCGACAGTAAAAAATTATTTTTTGAATAATTTACTATAGAAAAGGCAATCGCTGGCGGATTTCAAATTTGCGACAGTAAAAAATTATTTTTTGAATAATTTACTATAGAAAAGGCAATCCCTGGCGCAATTAAAATTTGCGACAGTAAAAAATTATTTTTTGCATAATTTACTATAGAAAAGGCAATCCCTGGCGTAATTAAAATTTGCGACAGTATAAAATTATTTTTTGAATAATTTACTATAGAAAAGGCAATCCCTGGCGCAATTAAAATTTGCAACAGTAAAAAATTATTTTTTGCAAAATTTACTATAGAAAAGGCAATCCGTGGCGCACTTAAAATTTGCGACAGTAAAAAATTATTTTTTGAATAATTTACTATAGAAAAGGCAATCCCTGGCGCAATTAAAATTTGCGACAGTAAAAAATTATTTTTTTGAATAATTTACTATAGAAAAGGCAATCCCTGTCGTAATTAAAATTTGCGACAGTAGAAAATTATTTTTTGAATAATTTACTATAGAAAAGGCAATCCCTGGCGTAATTAAATTTTGCGACAGTAGGAAATTATTTTTTGAATAATTTACTATAGAAAAGGCAATCCCTGGCGTATTTAAAATTTGTGGCAGTAAAAAATTAATTTGTGAGAAATTTACTATAGAAAAGGCAATCCCTGGGATATTTAAAATATGCGACAGTAGAAAATTATTTTTTGAATAATTTACTATAGAAAAGGCAATCCCTGGCGTAATTAAAATTTGCGACAATAGAAAATTATTTTTTGAATAATTTACTATAGAAAAGGCAATCCCTGGCGTATTTAAAATTTGCGACAGTAAAAAATTAATTTGTGAGAAATTTACTATAGAAAAGGCAATCCCTGGCGCAATTAAAATTTGCGACAGTAAAAAATTATTTTTTGCATAATTTACTATAGAAAAGGCAATCCCTGGCGCACTTAAAATTTGCGACAGTAAAAAATTATTTTTTGGATAATTTACTATAGAAAAAGCAATCCCTGGCGCAATTAAAATTTGCAACAGTAAAAAATTATTTTTTGCAAAATTTACTGTAGAAAAGGCAATCCCTGGCGGATTTGAAATTTGCGACAGTAAAAAATTATTTTTTGAATAATTTACTATAGAAAAGGCAATCCCTGGCGCAATTAAAATTTGCGACAGTAGAAAATTATTTTTTGAATAATTTACTATAGAAAAGGCAATCCCTGGCGTAATTAAAATTTGCGACAGTAGAAAACTATTTTTTGAATAATTTACTATAGAAAAGGCAATCCCTGGCGTAATTAAAATTTGCGACAGTATAAAATTATTTTTTGAATAATTTACTATAGAAAAGGCAATCCCTGGCGTATTTAAAATTTGCGACAGTAAAAAATTATTTTTTGAATAATTTACTATAGAAAAGGCAATCCCTGGCGTAATTAAAATTTGCGACAGTTGAAAATTATTTTTTGAATAATTTACTATAGAAAAGGCAATCCCTGGCGGATTTGAAATTTGCGACAGTAAAAAATTATTTTTTGAATAATTTACTATAGAAAAGGCAATCGCTGGCGGATTTGAAATTTGCGACAGTAAAAAATTATTTTTTGAATAATTTACTATAGAAAAGGCAATCCCTGGCGCAATTAAAATTTGCGACAGTAAAAAATTATTTTTTGCATAATTTACTATAGAAAAGGCAATCCCTGGCGTAATTAAAATTTGCGACAGTATAAAATTATTTTTTGAATAATTTACTATAGAAAAGGCAATCCCTGGCGTAATTAAAATTTGCGATTGTAGAAAATTATTTTTTGAGTAATTTACTAAAAAAAGGCAATCCCTGGCGGATTTGAAATTTGCGACAGTAAAAACTTATTTTTTGAATAATTTACTATAGAAAAGGCAATCCCTGGCGCAAATAAAAATTTGCGACAGTAGAAAATTATTTTTTGAATAATTTACTATAGAAAAGGCAATCCCTGGCGTAATTAAAATTTGCGACAGTAGAAAATTATTTTTTGAATAATTTACTATAGAAAAGGCAATCCCTGGCGTAATTAAAATTTGCGACAGTATAAAATTATTTTTTGGATGATTTACTATAGAAAAGGCAATCCCTGGCGTAATTAAAATTTGCGACAGTATAAAACTATTTTTTGAATAATTTACTATAGAAAAGGCAATCCCTGGCGTAATTAAAATTTGCGACAGTAGAAAATTATTTTTTGAATAATTTACTATAGAAAAGGCCATCCCTGGCGTAATTAAAATTTGCGACAGTAGAAAATTATTTTTTGAATAATTTACTATAGAAAAGGCAATCCCTGGCGTAATTAAAATTTGCGACAGTATAAAATTATTTTTTGAATAATTTACTATAGAAAAGGCAATCCCTGGCGCAATTAAAATTTGCGACAGTATAAAATTATTTTTTGAATAATTTACTATAGAAAAGGCAATCCCTGGCGTATTTAATATTTGCGACAGTAAGAAATTATTTTTTGAATAATTTACTATAGAAAAGGCAATCCCTGGCGTAATTAAAATTTGCGACAGTAAAAAATTATTTTTTGATTAATTTACTATAGGAAAGGCAATCCCTGCCGTAATTAAAATTTGCGACAGTAGAAAATTATTTTTTGAATAATTTACTATAGAAAAGGCAATCCCTGGCGTAATTAAAATTTGCGACAGTAAAAAATTATTTTTTGAATAATTTACTATAGAAAAGGCAATCCCTGGCGTATTTAAAATTTGCGACAGTAAGAAATTATTTTTTGAATAATTTACTATAGAAAAGGCAATCCCTGGCGTAATTAAAATTTGCGACAGTAGAAAATTATTTTTTGAATAATTTACTATAGTAAAGGCAATCCCTGGCGCACTTAAAATTTGCGACAGTATAAAATTATTTTTTGAATAATTTACTATAGAAAAGGCAATCCCTGGCGTAATTAAAATTTGCGACAGTAAAAAATTATTTTTTGAATAATTTACTATAGAAAAGGCAATCCCTGGCGTATTTAAAATTTGCGACAGTAAGAAATTATTTTTTGAATAATTTACTATAGAAAAGGCAATCCCTGGCGTAATTAAAATTTGCAACAGTATAAAATTATTTTGTGAGAAATTTACTATAGAAAAGGCAATCCCTGGGATATTTAAATTTTGCGACAGTAAAAAATTATTTTTTGAATAATTTACTATAGAAAAGGCAATCCCTGGCGTAATTAAAATTTGCGACAGTATAAAATTATTTTTTGAATAATTTACTATAGAAAAGGCAATCCCTGGCGTAATTAAAATTTGCGACAGTAAAAAATTATTTTTTGAATAATTTACTATAGAAAAGGCAATCCCTGGCGTAATTAAAATTTGCGACAGTTGAAAATTATTTTTTGAATAATTTACTATAGAAAAGGCAATCTCTGGCGTAATTAAAATTTGAGACAGTAAAAAATTATTTTTTGAATAATTTACTATATAAAAGGCAATCCCTGGCGTAATTAAAATTTGCGACAGTTGAAAATTATTTTTTGAATAATTTACTATAGAAAAGGCAATCCCTGGCGTAATTAAAATTTGCGACAGTAAAAAATTATTTTTTGAATAATTTACTATAGAAAAGGCAATCCCTGGCGCAATTAAAATTTGCGACAGTAAGAAATTATTTTTTGAATAATTTACTATAGAAAAGGCAATCCCTGGGATATTTAAAATTTGCGACAGTATTAAATTATTTTTTGAATAATTTACTACAGAAAAGGCAATCCCTGGCGTATTTAAAATTTGCGACAGTAAGAAATTAATTTGTGAGAAATTTACTATAGAAGAGGTAATCACTGGGATATTTAAAATTTGCGACAATAAGAAATTAATTTGTGAGAAAAAATTTACAATAGAAAAGGCAATCCCTGGCGTGATTAAAATTTGCGACAGTTGAAAATTATTTTTTGAATTATTTACTATAGAAAAGGCAATCCCTGGCGTATTTAAAATTTGCGACAGTAAGAAATTAATATGTGAGAAATTTACTATAGAAAAGGCAATCCCTGGCGTAATTAAAATTTGCGACAGTAAAAAATTATTTTTTGAATAATTTACTATAGAAAAGGCAATCCCTGGCGCAATTAAAATTTGCGACAGTATAAAATTATTTTTTGAATAATTAACTATAGAAAAGGCAATCCCTGGCGCAATTACAATTTGCGACAGTTGAAAATTATTTTTTGAATAATTTACTATAGAAAAGGCAATCCCTGGCGTATTTAAAATTTGCGACAGTAAAAAATTATTTTTGAATAATTTACTATAGAAAAGGCAATCCCCTGGCGCAATTAAAATATGCGACAGTAAAAAATTATTTTTTGCATAATTTACTATAGAAAAGGCAATCCCTGGCGCACTTAAAATTTGCGACAGTAAAAAATTATTTTTTGGATAATTTACTATAGAAAAGGCAATCCCTGGCGCAATTAAAATTTGCAACAGTAAAAAATTATTTTTGCAAAAATTTACTGTAGAAAAGGCAATCCCTGGCGGATTTGAAATTTGCGACAGTAAAAAATTATTTTTTGAATAATTTACTATAGAAAAGGCAATCCCTGGCGTAATTAAAATTTGCGACAGTAGAAAATTATTTTTTGAATAATTTACTATAGAAAAGGCAATCCCTGGCGTAATTAAAATTTGCGACAGTATAAAATTATTTTTGAATATTTACTATAGAAAAGGCAATCCCTGGCGTATTTAAAATTTGCGACAGTAAAAATTATTTTTTTGAATAATTTACTATAGAAAAGGCAATCCCTGCGTAATTAAAATTTGCGACAGTTGAAAATTATTTTTTGAATAATTTACTATAGAAAAGGCAATCCCTGGCGGATTTGAAATTTGCGACAGTAAAAAAATTATTTTTTGAATAATTTACTATAGAAAAGGCAATCGCTGGCGGATTTGAAATTTGCGACAGTAAAAAATTATTTTTTGAATAATTTACTATAGAAAAGGCAATCCCTGGCGCAATTAAAATTTGCGACAGTAAAAAATTATTTTTTGCATAATTTACTATAGAAAAGGCAATCGATGGCGTAATTAAAATTTGCGACAGTATAAAATTATTTTTTGAATAATTTACTATAGAAAAGGCAATCCCTGGCGTAATTAAAATTTGCGATTGTAGAAAATTATTTTTTGAGTAATTTACTATAGAAAAGGCAATCCCTGGCGGATTTGAAATTTGCGACAGTAAAACTTATTTTTTGAATAATTTACTATAGAAAAGGCAATCCCTGGCGCAAATAAAAATTTGCGACAGTAGAAAATTATTTTTTGAATAATTTTACTATAGAAAAAGGCAATCGCTGGCGTAATTAAAATTTGCGACAGTAGAAAAATATTTTTTGAATAATTTACTATAGAAAAGACAATCCCTGGCGTAATTAAAATTTGCGACAGTATAAAATTATTTTTTGAATAATTTACTATAGAAAAGGCAATCCCTGGCGTAATTAAAATTTGCGACAGTATAAAATTATTTTTTGAATAATTTACTATAGAAAAGGCAATCCCTGGCGTAATTAAAATTTGCGACAGTAGAAAATAATTTTTGAATAATTTACTATAGAAAAGGCCATCCCTGGCGTAATTAAAATTTACGACAGTAGAAAATTATTTTTTGAATAATTTACTATAGAAAAGGCAATCCCTGGCGTAATTAAAATTTGCGACAGTATAAAATTATTTTTTGAATAATTTACTATAGAAAAGGCAATCCCTGGCGCAATTAAAATTTGCGACAGTATAAAATTATTTTTTGAATAATTTACTATAGAAAAGGCAATCCCTGGCGTATTTAAAATTTGCGACAGTAAGAAATTATTTTTTGAATAATTTACTATAGAAAAGGCAATCCCTGGCGTAATTAAAATTTGCGACAGTAAAAAATTATTTTTTGAATAATTTACTATAGAAAAGGCAATCCCTGGCGTATTTAAAATTTGCGATAGTAAGAAATTATTTTTTGAATAATTTACTATAGAAAAGGCAATCCCTGGCGTAATTAAATTTGCAACAGTATAAAATTATTTTGTGAGAAATTTACTATAGAAAAGGCAATCCCTGGGATATTTAAATTTTGCGACAGTAAAAAATTATTTTTTGAATAATTTACTATAGAAAAGGCAATCCCTGGCGTAATTAAAATTTGCGACAGTATAAAATTATTTTTTGAATAATTTACTATAGAAAAGGCAATCCCTGGCGTAATTAAAATTTGCGACAGTAAAAAATTATTTTTTGAATAATTTACTATAGAAAAGGCAATCCCTGGCGTAATTAAAATTTGCGACAGTTGAAAATTATTTTTTGAATAATTTACTATAGAAAAGGCAATCCCTGGCGCAATTAAAATTTGCGACAGTAAAAAATTATTTTTTGAATAATTTACTATAGAAAAGGCAATCCCTGGGATATTTAAAATTTGCGACAGTAAAAAATTATTTTTTGAATAATTTACTATAGAAAAGGCAATCCCTGGCGTATTTAAAATTTGCGACAGTAAGAAATTAATTTGTGAGAAATTTACTATAGAAATGGTAATCCCTGGTATATTTAAAATTTGCGACAGTAGAAAATTATTTTTTGAATAATTTACTATAGAAAAGGCAATCCCTGGCGTAATTAAAATTTGCGGCAGTTGAAAATTATTTTTTGAATAATTTACTATAGAAAAGGCAATCCCTGGCGCAATTAAAATTTGCGACAGTAAAAAATTATTTTTTGCATAATTTACTATAGAAAAGGCAATCCCTGGCGTAATTAAAATTTGCGACAGTATTAAATTATTTTTTGAATAATTTACTATAGAAAAGGCAATCCCTGGCGTAATTAAAATTTGCGATTGTAGAAAATTATTTTTTGAGTAATTTACTATAGAAAAGGCAATCCCTGGCGCAATTAAAATTTGCGACAGTAAAAAATTATTTTTTGAATAATTTACTATAGAAAAGGCAATCCCTGGCGTAATTAAAATTTGCGACAGTAGAAAATTATTTTTTGAATAATTTACTATAGAAAAGGCAATCCCTGGCGTAATTAAAATTTGCGACAGTATAAAATTATTTTTTGAATAATTTACTATAGAAAAGGCAAATCCCTGGCGTAATTAAAATTTGCGACAGTATAAAATTATTTTTTGAATAATTTACTATAGAAAAGGCAATCCCTGGCGTAATTAAAATTTGCGACAGTAGAAAATTATTTTTTGAATAATTTACTATAGAAAAGGCCATCCCTGGCGTAATTAAAATTTGCGAGAGTAGAAAATTATTTTTTGAATAATTTACTATAGAAAAGGCAACCCCTGGCATAATTGAAATTTGCGACAGTATAAAATTATTTTTTGAATAATTTACTATAGAAAAGGCAATCCCTGGCGCAATTAAAATTTGCGACAGTATAAAATTATTTTTTGAATAATTTACTATAGAAAAGGCAATCCCTGGCGTATTTAAAATTTGCGACAGTAAGAAATTATTTTTTGAATAATTTACTATAGAAAAGGCAATCCCTGGCATAATTAAAATTTGCGACAGTAAAAAATTATTTTTTGAATAATTTACTATAGAAAAGGCAATCCCTGGCGTAATTAAAATTTGCGACGGTAGAAAATTATTTTTTGAATAATTTACTATAGAAAAGGCAATCCCTGGCGTAATTAAAATTTGCGACAGTAAAAAATTATTTTTTGAATAATTTACTATAGAAAAGGCAATCCCTGGCGTATTTAAAATTTGCGACAGTAAGAAATTATTTTTTGAATAATTTACTATAGAAAAGGCAATCCCTGGCGTAATTAAAATTTGCGACAGTAGAAAAATTATTTTTTGAATAATTTACTATAGAAAAGGCAATCCCTGGCGCACTTAAAATTTGCGACAGTATAAAATTATTTTTTGAATAATTTACTATAGAAAAGGCAATCCCTGGCGTAATTAAAATTTGCGACAGTAAAAAATTATTTTTTGAATAATTTACTATAGAAAAGGCAATCCCTGGCGTATTTAAAATTTGCGACAGTAAGAAATTATTTTTTGAATAATTTACTATAGAAAAGGCAATACCTGGCGTAATTAAAATTTGCAACAGTATAAAATTATTTTGTGAAAAATTTACTATAGAAAAGGCAATCCCTGGGATATTTAAATTTTGCGACAGTAAAAAATTATTTTTTGAATAATTTACTATAGAAAAGGCAATCCCTGGCGTAATTAAAATTTGCGACAGTATAAAATTATTTTTTGAATAATTTACTATAGAAAAGGCAATCCCTGGCGTAATTAAAATTTGCGACAGTAAAAAATTATTTTTTGAATAATTTACTATAGAAAAGGCAATCCCTGGCGTAATTAAAATTTGCGACAGTTGAAAATTATTTTTTGAATAATATACTATAGAAAAGGCAATCCCTGGCGTAATTAAAATTTGCGACAGTAGAAAATTATTTTTTGAATAATTTACTATAGAAAAGGCAATCCCTGGCGTAATTAAAATTTGCGACAGTAAAAAATTATTTTTTGAATAATTTACTATAGAAAAGGCAATCCCTGGCGTATTTAAAATTTGCGACAATAAGAAATTAATTTGTGAGAAATTTACTATAGAAAAGGCAATCTCTGGCGTAATTAAAATTTGCGACAGTTGAAAATTATTTTTTGAATAATTTACTATAGAAAAGGCAATCCCTGGCGTATTTAAAATTTGCGACAGTAAGAAATTAATTTGTGAGAAATTTACTATAGAAAAGGCAATCCCTGGCGCAATTAAAATTTGCGACAGTATAAAATTATTTTTTGAATAATTTACTATAGAAAAGGCAATCCCTGGCGCAATTACAATTTGCGACAGTTGAAAATTATTTTTTGAATAATATACTATAGAAAAGGCAATCCCTGGCGTAATTAAAATTTGCGACAGTAGAAAATTATTTTTTGAATAATTTACTATAGAAAAGGCAATCCCTGGCGTAATTAAAATTTGCGACAGTAAAAAATTATTTTTTGAATAATTTACTATAGAAAAGGCAATCCCTGGCGTATTTAAAATTTGCGATAGTAAGAAATTATTTTTTGAATAATTTACTATAGAAAAGGCAATCCCTGGCGTAATTAAATTTGCAACAGTATAAAATTATTTTGTGAGAAATTTACTATAGAAAAGGCAATCCCTGGGATATTTAAATTTTGCGACAGTAAAAAATTATTTTTTGAATAATTTAGTATAGAAAAGGCAATCCCTGGCGTAATTAAAATTTGCGACAGTATAAAATTATTTTTTGAATAATTTACTATAGAAAAGGCAATCCCTGGCGTAATTAAAATTTGCGACAGTAAAAAATTATTTTTTGAATAATTTACTATAGAAAAGGCAATCCCTGGCGTAATTAAAATTTGCGACAGTTGAAAATTATTTTTTGAATAATTTACTATAGAAAAGGCAATCTCTGGCGTAATTAAAATTTGAGACAGTAAAAAATTATTTTTTGAATAATTTACTATAGAAAAGGCAATCCCTGGCGTAATTAAAATTTGCGACAGTTGAAAATTATTTTTTGAATAATTTACTATATAAAAGGCAATCCCTGGCGTAATTAAAATTTGCGACAGTAAAAAATTATTTTTTGAATAATTTACTATAGAAAAGGCAATCCCTGGCGCAATTAAAATTTGCGACAGTAAAAAATTATTTTTTGAATAATTTACTATAGAAAAGGCAATCCCTGGGATATTTAAAATTTGCGACAGTAAAAAATTATTTTTTGAATAATTTACTATAGAAAAGGCAATCCCTGGCGTATTTAAAATTTGCGACAGTAAGAAATTAATTTGTGAGAAATTTACTATAGAAATGGTAATCCCTGGTATATTTAAAATTTGCGACAGTAGAAAATTATTTTTTGAATAAAAAAGGCAATCCCTGGCGTAATTAAAATTTGCGGCAGTTGAAAATTATTTTTTGAATAATTTACTATAGAAAAGGCAATCCCTGGCGTATTTAAAATTTGCGACAATAAGAAATTAATTTGTGAGAAATTTACTATAGAAAAGGCAACCCCTGGCGTAATTAAAATTTGCGACAGTTGAAAATTATTTTTTGAATGATTTACTATAGAAAAGGCAATCCTTGGCGGATTTGAAATTTGCGACAGTAAAAAATTATTTTTTGAATAATTTACTATAGAAAAGGCAATCGCTGGCGGATTTGAAATTTGCGACAGTAAAAAATTATTTTTTGAATAATTTACTATAGAAAAGGCAATCCCTGGCGCAATTAAAATTTGCGACAGTAAAAAATTATTTTTTGCATAATTTACTATATAAAAGGCAATCCCTGGCGTAATTAAAATTTGCGACAGTATTAAATTATTTTTTGAATAATTTACTATAGAAAAGGCAATCCCTGGCGTAATTAAAATTTGCGATTGTAGAAAATTATTTTTTGAGTAATTTACTATAGAAAAGGCAATCCCTGGCGCAATTAAAATTTGCGACAGTAAAAAATTATTTTTTGAATAATTTACTATAGAAAAGGCAATCCCTGGCGTAATTAAAATTTGCGACAGTAGAAAATTATTTTTTGAATAATTTACTATAGAAAAGGCAATCCCTGGCGTAATTAAAATTTGCGACAGTATAAAATTATTTTTTGAATAATTTACTATAGAAAAGGCAATCCCTGGCGTAATTAAAATTTGCGACAGTATAAAATTATTTTTTGAATAATTTACTATAGAAAAGGCAATCCCTGGCGTAATTAAAATTTGCGACAGTAGAAAATTATTTTTTGAATAATTTACTATAGAAAAGGCCATCCCTGGCGTAATTAAAATTTGCGAGAGTAGAAAATTATTTTTTGAATAATTTACTATAGAAAAGGCAACCCCTGGCATAATTAAAATTTGCGACAGTATAAAATTATTTTTTGAATAATTTACTATAGAAAAGGCAATCCCTGGCGCAATTAAAATTTGCGACAGTATAAAATTATTTTTTGAATAATTTACTATAGAAAAGGCAATCCCTGGCGTATTTAAAATTTGCGACAGTAAGAAATTATTTTTTGAATAATTTACTATAGAAAAGGCAATCCCTGGCATAATTAAAATTTGCGACAGTAAAAAATTATTTTTTGAATAATTTACTATAGAAAAGGCAATCCCTGGCGTAATTAAAATTTGCGACGGTAGAAAATTATTTTTTGAATAATTTACTATAGAAAAGGCAATCCCTGGCGTAATTAAAATTTGCGACAGTAAAAAATTATTTTTTGAATAATTTACTATAGAAAAGGCAATCCCTGGCGTATTTAAAATTTGCGACAGTAAGAAATTATTTTTTGAATAATTTACTATAGAAAAGGCAATCCCTGGCGTAATTAAAATTTGCGACAGTAGAAAATTATTTTTTGAATAATTTACTATAGAAAAGGCAATCCCTGGCGCACTTAAAATTTGCGACAGTATAAAATTATTTTTTGAATAATTTACTATAGAAAAGGCAATCCCTGGCGTAATTAAAATTTGCGACAGTAAAAAATTATTTTTTGAATAATTTACTATAGAAAAGGCAATCCCTGGCGTATTTAAAATTTGCGACAGTAAGAAACTATTTTTTGAATAATTTACTATAGAAAAGGCAATACCTGGCGTAATTAAAATTTGCAACAGTATAAAATTATTTTGTGAGAAATTTACTATAGAAAAGGCAATCCCTGGGATATTTAAATTTTGCGACAGTAAAAAATTATTTTTTGAATAATTTACTATAGAAAAGGCAATCCCTGGCGTAATTAAAATTTGCGACAGTATAAAATTATTTTTTGAATAATTTACTATAGAAAAGGCAATCCCTGGCGTAATTAAAATTTGCGACAGTAAAAAATTATTTTTTGAATAATTTACTATAGAAAAGGCAATCCCTGGCGTAATTAAAATTTGCGACAGTTGAAAATTATCTTTTGAATAATATACTATAGAAAAGGCAATCCCTGGCGTAATTAAAATTTGCGACAGTAGAAAATTATTTTTTGAATAATTTACTATAGAAAAGGCAATCCCTGGCGTAATTAAAATTTGCGACAGTAAAAAATTATTTTTTGAATAATTTACTATAGAAAAGGCAATCCCTGGCGTATTTAAAATTTGCGACAATAAGAAATTAATTTGTGAGAAATTTACTATAGAAAAGGCAATCTCTGGCGTAATTAAAATTTGCGACAGTTGAAAATTATTTTTTGAATAATTTACTATAGAAAAGGCAATCCCTGGCGTATTTAAAATTTGCGACAGTAAGAAATTAATTTGTGAGAAATTTACTATAGAAAAGGCAATCCCTGGCGCAATTAAAATTTGCGACAGTATAAAATTATTTTTTGAATAATTTACTATAGAAAAGGCAATCCCTGGCGCAATTACAATTTGCGACAGTTGAAAATTATTTTTTGAATAATATACTATAGAAAAGGCAATCCCTGGCGTAATTAAAATTTGCGACAGTAGAAAATTATTTTTTGAATAATTTACTATAGAAAAGGCAATCCCTGGCGTAATTAAAATTTGCGACAGTAGAAAATTATTTTTTGAATAATTTACTATAGAAAAGGCAATACCTGGCGTAATTAAAATTTGCGACAGTATAAAATTATTTTTTGAATAATTTACTATAGAAAAGGCAATCTCTGGCGTAATTAAAATTTGCGACAGTATAAAATTATTTTTTGAATAATTTACTATAGAAAAGGCAATCCCTGGCGCAATTAAAATTTGCAACAGTAAAAAATTATTTTTTGCAAAATTTACTATAGAAAAGGCAATCCGTGACGCACTTAAAATTTGCGACAGTAAAAAATTATTTTTTGAATATTTTACTATAGAAAAGGCAATCCCTGGCGCAATTAAAATTTGCGACAGTAAAAAATTATTTTTTTGAATAATTTACTATAGAAAAGGCAATCCCTGTCGTAATTAAAATTTGCGACAGTAGAAAATTATTTTTTGAATAATTTACTATAGAAAAGGCAATCCCTGGCGTAATTAAATTTTGCGACAGTAGAAAATTATTTTTTGAATAATTTACTATAGAAGAGGCAATCCCTGGCGTATTTAAAATTTGTGACAGTAAAAAATTAATTTGTGAGAAATTTACTATAAAAAAGGCAATCCCTGGGATATTTAAAATTTGCGACAGTAGAAAATTTATTTTTTGAATAATTTACTATAGAAAAGGCAATCCCTGGCGTAATTAAAATTTGCGACAGTATAAAATTATTTTTTGAATAATTTACTATAGAAAAGGCAATCCCTGGCGTAATTAAAACTTGCGACAGTATAAAATTTTTTTTGAATAATTTACTATAGAAAAGGCAATCCCTGGCGCAATTAAAATCTGCAACAGTAAAAAATTATTTTTTGCAAAATTTACTGTAGAAAAGGCAATCCCTGGCGGATTTGAAATTTGCGACAGTAAAAAATTATTTTTTGAATAATTTACTATAGAAAAGGCAATCCTTTGCCCAATTAAAATTTGCGACAGTAAAAAAATATTTTTTGAATAATTCACTATAGAAAAGGCAATCCCTGGCGTAATTAAAATTTGCGACAGTAGAAAATTATTTTTTGAATAATTTACTATAGAAAAGGCAATCCCTGGCGTAATTAAAATTTGCGACAGTATAAAATTATTTTTTGAATAATTTACTATAGAAAAGGCAATCCCTGGCGTATTTAAAATTTGCGACAGTAAAAAATTATTTTTTGAATAATTTACTATAGAAAAGGCAATCCCTGGCGTAATTAAAATTTGCGACAGTTGAAAATTATTTTTTGAATAATTTACTATAGAAAAGGCAATCCCTGGCGGATTTGAAATTTGCGACAGTAAAAAATTATTTTTTGAATAATTTACTATAGAAAAGGCAATCGCTGGCGGATTTGAAATTTGCGACAGTAAAAAATTATTTTTTGAATAATTTACTATAGAAAAGGCAATCCCTGGCGCAATTAAAATTTGCGACAGTAAAAAATTATTTTTTGCATAATTTACCATAGAAAAGGCAATCCCTGGCGTAATTAAAATTTGCGACAGTATAAAATTATTTTTTGAATAATTTACTATAGAAAAGGCAATCCCTGGCGTAATTAAAATTTGCGATTGTAGAAAATTATTTTTTGAGTAATTTACTATAGAAAAGCCAATCCCTGGCGGATTTGAAATTTGCGACAGTAAAAACTTATTTTTTGAATAATTTACTATAGAAAAGGCAATCCCTGGCGCATATAAAAATTTGCGACAGTAGAAAATTATTTTTTGAATAATTTACTATAGAAAAGGCAATCCCTGGCGTAATTAAAATTTGCGACAGTAGAAAATTATTTTTTGAATAATTTACTATAGAAAAGGCAATCCCTGGCGTAATTAAAATTTGCGACAGTATAAAATTATTTTTTGAATAATTTACTATAGAAAAGGCAATCCCTGGCGTTATTAAAATTTGCGACAGTATAAAATTATTTTTTGAATAATTTACTATAGAAAAGGCAATCCCTGGCGCAATTAAAATTTGCGACAGTATAAAATTATTTTTTGAATAATTTACTATAGAAAAGGCAATCCCTGGCGTATTTAAAATTTGCGACAGTAAGAAATTATTTTTTGAATAATTTACTATAGAAAAGGCAATCCCTGGCGTAATTAAAATTTGCGACAGTAAAAAATTATTTTTTGATTAATTTACTATAGAAAAGGCAATCCCTGCCGTAATTAAAATTTGCGACAGTAGAAAATTATTTTTTGAATAATTTACTATAGAAAAGGCAATCCCTGGCGTAATTAAAATTTGCGACAGTAAAAAATTATTTTTTGAATAATTTACTATAGAAAAGGCAATCCCTGGCGTATT
This sequence comes from Dioctria linearis, assembly GCA_963930735.1. Lineage (NCBI taxonomy): Eukaryota > Metazoa > Arthropoda > Insecta > Diptera > Asilidae > Dioctria > Dioctria linearis. The sequence goes on from CAWVNZ010002164.1 coordinate 54,472, forward strand.
TAAAATTTGCGACAGTAAGAAATTATTTTTTGAATAATTTACTATAGAAAAGGCAATCCCTGGCGTAATTAAAATTTGCGACCGTAGAAAATTATTTTTTGAATAATTTACTATAGAAAAGGCAATCCCTGGCGCACTTAAAATTTGCGACAGTATAAAATTATTTTTTGAATAATTTACTATAGAAAAGGCAATCCCTGGCGTAATTAAAATTTGCGACAGTAAAAAATTATTTTTTGAATAATTTACTATAGAAAAGGCAATCCCTGGCGTATTTAAAATTTGCGACAGTAAGAAATTATTTTTTGAATAATTTACTATAGAAAAGGCAATCCCTGGCGTAATTAAAATTTGCAACAGTATAAAATTATTTTGTGAGAAATTTACTATAGAAAAGGCAATCCCTGGGATATTTAAATTTTGCGACAGTAAAAAATTATTTTTTGAATAATTTACTATAGAAAAGGATATCCCTGGCGTAATTAAAATTTGCGACAGTATAAAATTATTTTTTGAATAATTTACTATAGAAAAGGCAATCCCTGGCGTAATTAAAATTTGCGACAGTAAAAAATTATTTTTTGAATAATTTACTATAGAAAAGGCAATCCCTGGCGTAATTAAAATTTGCGACAGTATAAAATTATTTTTTGAATAATTTACTATAGAAAAGGCAATCCCTGGCGTAATTAAAACTTGCGACAGTATAAAATTATTTTTTGGATAATTTACTATAGAAAAGGCAATCCCTGGCGCAATTAAAATTTGCAACAGTAAAAAATTATTTTTTGCGAAATTTACTGTAGAAAAGGCAATCCCTGGCGGATTTGAAATTTGCGACAGTAAAAAATTATTTTTTGAATAATTTACTATAGAAAAGGCAATCCCTGGCGCAATTAAAATTTGCGACAGTAGAAAATTATTTTTTGAATAATTTACTATAGAAAAAGCAATCCCTGGCGTAATTAAAATTTGCGACAGTAGAAAATTATTTTTTGAATAATTTACTATAGAAAAGGCAACCCCTGGCGTAATTAAAATTTGCGACAGTATAAAATTATTTTTTGAATAATTTACTATAGAAAAGGCAATCCCTGGCGTATTTAAAATTTGCGACAGTAAAAAATTATTTTTTGAATAATTTACTATAGAAAAGGCAATCCCTGGCGTAATTAAAATTTGCGACAGTTGAAAATTATTTTTTGAATAATTTACTATAGAAAAGGCAATCCCTGGCGGATTTGAAATTTGCGACAGTAAAAAATTATTTTTTGAATAATTTACTATAGAAAAGGCAATCGCTGGCGGATTTGAAATTTGCGACAGTAAAAAATTATTTTTTGAATAATTTACTATAGAAAAGGCAATCCCTGGCGCAATTAAAATTTGCGACAGTAAAAAATTATTTTTTGCATAATTTACTATAGAAAAGGCAATCCCTGGCGTAATTAAAATTTGCGACAGTATAAAATTATTTTTTGAATAATTTACTATAGAAAAGGCAATCCCTGGCGTAATCAAAATTTGCGATTGTAGAAAATTATTTTTTGAGTAATTTACTATAGAAAAGGCAATCCCTGGCGGATTTGAAATTTGCGACAGTAAAAACTTATTTTTTGAATAATTTACTATAGAAAAGGCAATCCCTGGCGCAAATAAAAATTTGCGACAGTAGAAAATTATTTTTTGAATAATTTACTATAGAAAAGGCAATCCCTGGCTTAATTAAAATTTGCGACAGTAGAAAATTATTTTTTGAATAATTTACTATAGAAAAGGCAATCCCTGGCGTAATTAAAATTTGCGACAGTATAAAATTATTTTTTGAATAATTTACTATAGAAAAGGCAATCCCTGGCGTTATTAAAATTTGCGACAGTATAAAATTATTTTTTGAATAATTTACTATAGAAAAGGCAATCCCTGGCGTAATTAAAATTTGCGACAGTAGAAAATTATTTATTGAATAATTTACTATAGAAAAGGCCATCCCTGGCGTAATTAAAATTTGCGACAGTAGAAAATTATTTTTTGAATAATTTACTATAGAAAAGGCAATCCCTGGCGTAATTAAAATTTGCGACAGTATAAAATTATTTTTTGAATAATTTACTATAGAAAAGGCAATCCCTGGCGCAATTAAAATTTGCGACAGTATAAAATTATTTTTTGAATAATTTACTATAGAAAAGGCAATCCCTGGCGTATTTAAAATTTGCGACAGTAAGAAATTATTTTTTGAATAATTTACTATAGAAAAGGCAATCCCTGGCGTAATTAAAATTTGCGACAGTAAAAAATTATTTTTTGATTAATTTACTATAGAAAAGGCAATCCCTGCCGTAATTAAAATTTGCGACAGTAGAAAATTATTTTTTGAATAATTTACTATAGAAAAGGCAATCCCTGGCGTAATTAAAATTTGCGACAGTAAAAAATTATTTTTTGAATAATTTACTATAGAAAAGGCAATCCCAGGCGTATTTAAAATTTGCGACAGTAAGAAATTATTTTTTGAATAATTTACTATAGAAAAGGCAATCCCTGGCGTAATTAAAATTTGCGACCGTAGAAAATTATTTTTTGAATAATTTACTATAGAAAAGGCAATCCCTGGCGCACTTAAAATTTGCGACAGTATAAAATTATTTTTTGAATAATTTACTATCGAAAAGGCAATCCCTGGCGTAATTAAAATTTGCGACAGTAAAAAATTATTTTTTGAATAATTTACTATAGAAAAGGCAATCCCTGGCGTATTTAAAATTTGCGACAGTAAGAAATTATTTTTTGAATAATTTACTATAGAAAAGGCAATCCCTGGCGTAATTAAAATTTGCAACAGTATAAAATTATTTTGTGAGAAATTTACTATAGAAAAGGCAATCCCTGGGATATTTAAATTTTGCGACAGTAAAAAATTATTTTTTGAATAATTTACTATAGAAAAGGCAATCCCTGGCGTAATTAAAATTTGCGACAGTATAAAATTATTTTTTGAATAATTTACTATAGAAAAGGCAATCCCTGGCGTAATTAAAATTTGGGACAGTAAAAAATTATTTTTTGAATAATTTACTATAGAAAAGGCAATCCCTGGCGTAATTAAAATTTGCGACAGTTGAAAATTATTTTTTGAATAATTTACTATAGAAAAGGCAATCTCTGGCGTAATTAAAATTTGAGACAGTAAAAAATTATTTTTTGAATAATTTACTATAGTAAAGGCAATCCCTGGCGTAATTAAAATTTGCGACAGTTGAAAATTATTTTTTGAATAATTTACTATAGAAAAGGCAATCCCTGGCGTAATTAACATTTGCGACAGTAAAAAATTATTTTTTGAATAATTTACTATAGAAAAGGCAATCCCTGGCGCAATTAAAATTTGCGACAATAAAAAATTATTTTTTGAATAATTTCCTATAGAAAAGGCAATCCCTGGGATATTTAAAATTTGCGACAGTAAATAATTATTTTTTGAATAATTTACTACAGAAAAGGCAATCCCTGGCGTATTTAAAATTTGCGACAGTAAGAAATTAATTTGTGAGAAATTTACTATAGAAAAGGTAATCACTGAGATATTTAAAATTTGCGACAGTAGAAAAGTATTTTTTGAATAATTTACTATAGAAAAGGCAATCTCTGGCGTAATTAAAATTTGCGGCAGTTGAAAATTATTTTTTGAATAATTTACTATAGAAAAGGCAATCCCTGGCGTATTTAAAATTTGCGACAATAAGAAATTAATTTGTGAGAAATTTACTATAGAAAAGGCAATCCCTGGCGTGATTAAAATTTGCGACAGTTGAAAATTATTTTTTGAATAATTTACTATAGAAAAGGCAATACCTGGCGTATTTAAAATTTGCGACAGTAAGAAATTAATATGTGAGAAATTTACTATAGAAAAGGCAATCCCTGGCGTAATTAAAATTTGCGACAGTAAAAAATTATTTTTTGAATAATTTACTATAGAAAAGGCAATCCCTGGCGCAATTAAAATTTGCGACAGTATAAAATTATTTTTTGAATAATTTACTATAGAAAAGGCAATCCCTGGCGCAATTACAATTTGCGACAGTTGAAAATTATTTTTTGAATAATTTACTATAGAAAAGGCAATACCTGGCGCAATTAAAATTTGCAACAGTAGAAAATTATTTTTTGAATAATTTACTATAGAAAAGGCAATACCTGGCGTAATTAAAATTTGCGACAGTATAAAATTATTTTTTGAATAATTTACTATAGAAAAGGCAATCCCTGGATAATTAAAATTTGCGACAGTTGAAAATTAATTTTTGAATAATTTACTATAGAAAAGGCAATCCCTGGCGTAATAAAAATTTGCGACAGTAGAAAATTATTTTGAATAATTTACTATAGAAAAGGCAATCCCTGGCGCAATTAAAATTTGCGACAGTAAGAAATTATTTTTTGAATAATTTACTATAGAAAAGGCAATCCCTGGCGTAATTAAAATTTGCGACAGTAAAAAATTATTTTTTGAATAATTTACTATAGATAAGGCAATCCCCTGGCATAATTAAAATTTGCGACAGTAGAAAATTATTTTTTGAATAATTTACTATAGAAAAGGCAATCCCTGGCGTAATTAAAATTTGCGACAGTAAAAATTATTTTTTGAATAATTTACTATAGAAAAGGCAATCCCTGGCGTATTTAAAACTTGCGACAGTAAGAAATTATTTTTTGAATAATTTACTATAGAAAAGGCAATCCCTGGCGTAATTAAAATTTGCGACAGTAGAAAATTATTTTTTGAATAATTTACTATAGAAAAGGCAATCCCTGGCGCACTTAAAATTTGCGACAGTATAAAATTATTTTTTGAATAATTTACTATAGAAAAGGCAATCCCTGGCGTAATTAAAATTTGCGACAGTAAAAAATTATTTTTTGAATAATTTACTATAGAAAAGGCAATCCCTGGCGTATTTAAAATTTGCGACAGTAAGAAATTATTTTTTGAATAATTTACTATAGAAAAGGCAAATCCCTGGCGTAATTAAAATTTGCAACAGTATAAAATTATTTTGTGAGAAATTTACTATAGAAAAGGCAATCCCTGGGATATTTAAATTTTGCGACAGTAAAAAACTATTTTTGAATAATTTACTATAGAAAAGGCAATCCCTGGCGTAATTAAAATTTGCGACAGTATAAAATTATTTTTTGAATAATTTACTATAGAAAAGGCAATCCCTGGCGTAATTAAAATTTGCGACAGTAAAAAATTATTTTTTGAATAATTTACTATAGAAAAGGCAATCCCTGGCGTAATTAAAATTTGCGACAGTTGAAAATTATTTTTTGAATAATTTACTATAGAAAAGGCAATCCCTGGCGTAATTAAAATTTGAGACAGTAAAAAATTATTTATTTGAATAATTTACTATAGAAAAGGCAATCCCTGGCGTAATTAAAATTTGCGACAGTTGAAAATTATTTTTTGAATAATTTACTATAGAAAAGGCAATCCCTGGCGTAATTAAAATTTGCGACAGTAAAAAATTATTTTTTGAATAATTTACTATAGAAAAGGCAATCCCTGGCGTAATTAAAATTTGCGACAGTAGAAAATTATTTTTTGAATAATTTACTATAGAAAAGGCAATCCCTGGCGTATTTAAAATTTGCGACAGTTGAAAATTATTTTTTGAATAATTTACTATAGAAAACGCATCACTGGCGTATTTAAAAATTGCAGACAGTATGAAAATTATTTTTTGAATAATTTACTATAGACA